>WYDI02031305.1:18997-39805 GCA_009867235.2 Psittacus erithacus | reverse complement strand
TCTCCAGGCTGAACAGCCCCAACTTTCTCAGCCTATCTTCATAGGGGAGGTGCTCCAGTCCCCTGATCACCCTCGTGGCCCTCCTCTGGTGAATTATTGCAATTCCACTTGGGCCTGCTTGGATTTAACCCTAGCACTGCACTCAATCTAGCTCAGGGAGTTTGCACAGGCTTCTTGCATGTCACTTCTGCCATAAATAACCCCTGGCCAGGTGCTAGGAGCCCTCACTTGCGAAGGGTGAAGTGAGAGCTGCAGCAAGCCTTTTCAGAAGTCACCACCCAGAGTCTAAGTCCAGCCACCCATCACACTTACAGTCCTTCAGGAAGGCCTGGCACATCTTCCCAGCTAAAAAACCTTAGGGCTCCTGGGCTGCTCCCATTGCATGGCTGGCACAAAACCTGAGCACATTTGCATAAACTTCCACTTTCTAGTTAGCAAATTTCCACTGCAAGGAACCCCTAGAGCCTGCCAGTAGACCTACCATTCTACAGAGAGAAAAGGTGCCTTATTGTCACACCTGCACTAACCAGGCTTCCTCCAGATTGTCTCTAACACTGAGGCCCAGGGATGCTCTACTCTGTCAATACTTGAAAATAAAAAATACTTGGGGAACAATCATTCCCATACCCACGGCAAGCTTCTGTGCGTTATTGGGAACACAGCCACACAACAATGGATTTGCCACGTGACAGGAGACAAGGGGAAAAGCCCAACAGAGGGGATGAGACACTTAGCAAGCCCCTGATGCAGACTTCTCAACATAAACTTCCCAGCTGCCTGTTCCCACCACTGCTCTGGAGATGTCACCTCCTCCATGGCACAACCAACCAGCTGCATTTGTGCTCTCTGAGGGAGGAGAGGAGCACAAAGAAAGCTTTAGGAAAACAGTAGCCATTAAGCTGGCTATCATTTAAGTCCATAGTCCTCCAACTGCAGTGACCTCCCACCGCTAGCTCCCATGTAGAACAGACCCAGTATTCCAGCAGCATTAACATGACTCTCATGGAAACTTGTGGTAAAATGAAGAAATGGTTCAGTTTGCAAACTATGTTTGCCAACAGAGGTCCCTAGCATAAGTGTGTTTACCGCAGCACCACTCCAATGCTCTGTGGCAAGCTATAGGTCGTGGAAGCCACTGGTGCCTCCTTCATTGTCCCAGGCAAGGCATAATGCTGCCCCATCCCAGAAAAGTCAGTTGAATTCTGGGAGTCAGATAAACTGGAGGGCCAGTGTCCCTTTTATTTTGTGTCATACCAGAACAACGAATATTTAGAAGGTAAGTAAATCATTTTTCTCTGCTTAGAAAAATCTTCTAGGACTCCTGTGGTGCTTGAGTTGATGCTGATGAAACATGGCATGCAGAGATTTTCACTTACAGAAAAGGAACATGGGTACCTCACAACTTCTAAACTCTTGAGAAGTAACTCACCTTTGTAGATAACACTGATGACACACGAGCAAACAAATTAGGCTGTCCGTACCATGATCCACAACATAAATTTGAGATACAAAGGATTTCACAAAGGAGAGAGCCAAGTGTCCAAAGCCATTTTAATACTGGAGTTTTTTTCTTAACAGCTTTAAGCATCCCTAGCTCTTTTACCCAACGTTCTATGAGACATCTTAAAATATTCTGTATTACAGAATGCTATCTGAATGTACCCTCTAGCATCCTCAAAGGATTGCTCCAGTTCAGCAACTGCTTAAAACACGATGCCTTATTCCCTGCTTTCCCCAACCCCCCACCCCTTCCTGCTTAGGGCTAACCAGAGCCTGCTTGTTTCTTGAAAAGAGCAATATGCTTTTCAAAATCCCTCGGGTATTGTAGAGACCCTTCAGTCCAGCCTTAACTACTCATAATTATAGTCCTAACTCCAGTTCACCAGAGAGTAAAGACCCAAAAAGGCATTCCCTTATTTTCTGTCAGAACATCATTCAGGCTGATTTGACAAAATAACATTTTTGCAGAATAAGATGATTCACTGAGTTTAAATTATGTGCTTATTTTCTGAAGTTTCCAATCCATCTCCCTAGAAGCTGCCTGTGTATCCATCCTTCCTCCCTTTTATCTGAGCATTCTTTTGCAAGGGCACAGACCTCTCCTGGTTAGGTTGCAGTTTCTGCTCCACCTCCAAATCATTCCGCTCTCTCACACTGTTGACTTTGCCATTTTGGGCAACTTTCCTGCTCTTTAGTCACTCTGGTCTAAACCTCTTACTTCACTCCTTGCTTCTCCTTTGTCCCAACCTCAGCACTGGCCTTTCTCAGACACTGCCTTTTGTCTATTTATGTGAATTTCAGAAGGTCAAAACTTAGCCCCTTACTGATCTTTCACATGCTTTCTCCATCTCTTTACAGGGATTACCACAAAAGGTGTATCATGTCAACGCTTGGCAATCACTCCAGTTTCAGACTTTTATCTGAGTCAGTTAATAGCAGAACCCTGTTTTGCACTAAGACGCTATTTTCCAAATGATAATTAAGTTCTTAACTAGCCGTTCTCATGTAAGCAGTCTTCCGCAGAATGGGGGCAGCAATTTTATGTTTTACTTAAGATTAAAGTGGGTTTGAAATACAAAACTTAAAACTGTTTTGGCTTTCTAGTTTGCTTTCCATTTTGCAGTGTGTACCCCTTTATTCATAGCATTTCTGACAGAAGGAATTTAAAGAATGCAAACAGTATGATGGCAAGGTAGTAGCCTATTAGCTCTGTGGAAAAAGTTTCCCAAAGTTCGACTTTCGGTCCGTGCACAACATACAGGATACAAAAATACTCCAGCATGGAAGGTCTTTCTTTCACTTGAGCTGTAACACAGATGATCTCCTACAGTTCAGCTATAATAAACCACACAAAAAACAGAGTGAGGGAGAGAGAAAGAGAGAGAGAGAGATGGCAGATACACTGAGAATCTGCAGCATAGATAATCAAACCCTTTATTGTCTAAGTTACATTAGACTTGCAACACCATAAAAACCTGTTAAGAGAAGAAACAGTAGATTGGTAGAGGTAGTAGAAAGTCCCTGTAACAGTCATAAAAGGGCTTTACAGGAGCGTGTCATGCCAAAAAAAGTTATCACTTGCTTAAAAAAGCTGATCAAAGCCCATTGACTAAATAAATAAGGAACACAACTCATTTTAAATACTATGGCCTAACTAAAATAACAAATCAATACAATACAATGATAAAGAAGAAAACAGAAATTGCAGGATTCGCTTCTGAAAACAGATGGTCTTTAAGGTTGGCTTTCCCCCACCCAACTCTTATTTCTTGTTTAATTAAGTGAAAATCTCATTTCTGCGCTATACACAGCATATAATTATTTAAACTGATTTCTCCTACTGTTGTTCTTCATGGAGCTAAATTATGATTGTAAACTTTGCTGATTAGTACCCTGGTAATGGCAGTGACAGCACTAGTTTCTCTGTCAGAGATTCTGGAAGAAAAACTCCAGAAAGAAGCTTTTGGCTCGAAATATTAACTCAGATTTTCTTGATCTGCTTGCCAAAAAGAATGCCATTAAAAAAAACATAAAGAGGAATTAAAAATGTACGCTACACTTTCGTGCCATTTTGGGTACAGAAGAGTTTTTAATAACTAAACCACAAATAGGCTAAACAACTAGCTTTTGTGCAGTCCTGAACTGTCACCATTACTTCCACTCTCGGAAAATATGATTCAGAAAAGCAACAAAAGCAAAACAAGACAAAAGAAAAGAAAAAACCCAAACCAAACAGAGCAAGCTAGTGCAAACCCCAAATGATAATCAGAAAGCAACACAGCAAAATAGTTCAGTTTTTCTTTTTTTCTCCTTTTTTTTTTTGGTGCACAATGGAATGTGTCTATGCAACCTTCCTCAAAATAACTTCACAGAACAGTTAATTACAGTCGCTTACAAGGTACTTGCACAGACATTCCTAACTCCACCGAGACTTACAGAGGATTCTGGTACACATCTGGTGTAATAGCACATGGAAAAACTAGTTTAAAAAAAAATACATAAGAAAGTTAATTTGCATTGTTGCAAGTGTTGCGAAGTAACAAAAACTGTCATCAGGTAATTTAAAACAAGTACCAAGTAGTATCCAGAACCAATTACTGACTAGAGTTCTTTAAAAAAGCAACCCCCCACCCACCGAAAAGGTTAGAACAGAAAGATCACACTTTAAGGTTTTTTCTGCTTTTTGTTTTTTTAAACAAATCTTTGTGTCAGAAGCCCATGTCTACAAAAACAGCACTATTCCGTTAATGTATTAAGTAAACTGGTGCTCTCACCTGTATTAAAGGTTAGCATTATTTCTGTACATGTAAAATTATTGCTTTCTTGAAAAATATATTTAGCATGCTAGGTTGTTTTTTTCTTTTTAATCCGCTTCCTGCCTTTACAAAATGTTACAATTTAAAAAAAACAAACTAGTAAAGCTTTTGCAAAAATTTTCACAGAACATTTTCTTTCAAGGCAGCAGTAACTTTTGATAATGCATAAAATTATATGTGCAAAATCTGAAACTCTCAGAAATATTACCATCACACATAGTGTCACAGCAATAAGAAAAGAAAATATTTATATCTGTGGAATACATTTTTAATTGCTTACACTGCATGGTTTAACAACCTGTTATGTGCCACAACCCCACCTTGAAAACTTGCAGTTAAAGAGTTACGGTAGAAGAGGTATATAAAGCTTTTTTTCTTTCTTTTTTTTTTCCCTAACACCACCAGTGATCACCAAGTACGAGACATGACACATTTATATGAACATTAACCTGCCACCACACAGTAAGTTCCTCGTCTTGCCAAAACGCCACTGGGCCCGATGTGGAGCGTAGCTGGCCTGCTGAACCAAACACAGGACCAGGAAGTACCGTATGGGCCCAGGGCTGCCCCAACTTGCTCAGTGACACTTTTTCTCTTCTAAAGGTACAGATCAGCGGCGTTAGACAGCTGAGTGTTTTAATGTATTATTTCTCTTGTTTCTACAAAAAAAAGTGAAGACTTCTCCTTTGTTGTGATCAGGTTGGAGAAAATAGCCCTGTTACAAAAAAAAAAAAGGTCCTGAGAGTAAAACACAGAAGCCTGTTTTTTTCTCT
Source organism: Psittacus erithacus (assembly GCA_009867235.2). Lineage (NCBI taxonomy): Eukaryota > Metazoa > Chordata > Aves > Psittaciformes > Psittacidae > Psittacus > Psittacus erithacus. The sequence continues at coordinate 34,716 of WYDI02031305.1, read as the reverse complement.
TAGTGTTCAACTAGCTTTGCTTTTCCTAAGCAAGAATAGAAGCTTTTCTCTGGAAGTGTTTCAATTTCCATATTCACATACTATTAATGGTGCGCAGTCAAGAGCAAGAGCACTAGAAATCCAAGTGGTCCCCAAACTGTAATGAAACAAACCATTGCAGAATGACGGTCTTTCTCTTTAGTCCCTTTAATCCTTCATCAAGCATTGCTTTCTCAGCATCAAATGCCACCTTTTCCCTGCACCCCCCATTCTTCCTCTCTCTGTTGTTGTTGATTCTTTTTTTTCCCTTAATTTGCTTTTCAGCATGACAGGCAGTGGCAGTTTCATTAATTAATACTTCTCCAGCCCTCAAATCCACTGCTGTTTTTCAAATGTATCAAACAGTCATTGTGAGCATCAGGGAGGTTTTTGTTACAGTGCTTAACTTCTTCATGCTGTCCAAATCACATAAAGTTTAATTTTTCCAGTGTCTCAAACTTCTCTTGATTAATACAGATGCCTTGTGCTGCCACAGTGCTTGCCAACTCCACTGTTTATTACAAAGGAAATAAGGAACCATGGGACTGATTAGTACGTCAATTTATATATATCTTGTGTAGCATCTTCATTTATTTTAAGATGATTAACAGCGCAGAGCACCCCCTCCTCGCAGAGTGCCGGTCTCGGTCTCGCTCAGTGGCTCTGGGCGAGGTGATGGCTGGCAGAGAGGGAGGGAAGGAGGGAGGCTGCTCTGCAGACAACAGGGAGCTGCCTGCCGCGGTGGGGGCTCCTCAGCTGGGGCTCTAGGTTCCCTTCCGGAGACGCAGTGTGTGGGTGACCTCCGCACCACCGTGGTCTCTCCCCTGCAAAAAGGATGACACAGGGAAAAGCTCATTCACATCTCTGCTCCCAGGCCAACCCTCCAGCAAGTCCCGCTGGCATTCGTTACTCTGTATCAGCAACACACACACTCATTTTGGCTCAGCGCACCAGGAGGTTTCTGGGGCTTTTTTAAGCATCTCCAGCTAGAGAAAAGCGAGTCAGGCCTATAAACAGGCCCTGACAGACTAGGGAAAGAAAGCAGTAATGTCTGATGCAGCAGTTCAGAAAAGGTTGCAGACAAGAAGGGGAAGAAGAGGCCTCCGAAAAGCAGAACTTTGTGCTACCCAAAAGGGATTCATAACTAGATCAGAGTTTTAAAAAGGCTGAAGTTTGAGGTCACAGCTAAAGGAAGAAAAACTGAATTCTTCTGCAGGTCTGTCATATGCTAAGGCAGCTTCCTCTTCTCCCCTTTGTCATCTTCCTTTTATTTTTTTTTTGCAATTTTCATGAATAATTACCATGCTGGAAAAAAAAGCAGGGATATTCTAAAAATCAAGTGAAATTAAAGATAACATCATGAATATATGGGAGCCTGCAGCTCCCGAGAAAAGCTTTAAAATGACATTTAGAACATCACTGTCGGAACAATGCAGTTTACAATCCTGATCCTAAAACAACATGGCAAGATTAATCTTACATAAATGCATTATCCTTAAGCTAAAGTCCTGATGAAGTGAAACAGACCATTTTAAATTAATGCAACATAAAACACAGCACCCATGTAAAATCCAAGGAAGTTTCAAGCTTTGCCTATGGCAGCCTTCGAAATAGCTAAAGAAAGCCCAGCTCTGGTTGACATAATGTATTAAGTGCATCTCTTTTGTTAATAGATTTAGAAAATTCCTAATTAAACCTGTCCCGAGATTCATGACATTTACCAGTCAAAGTTTGGTTTAAGTCGGAAAGATTTGCAACAAAATTAAAGAAAAAAAAGCTGCTGTACAGACTGCAGTATATTTGAAATGTAGGAAACAGTAACTGAATGAGAGATGTGATAAAACTTCCTTAGTTGGATGCTGAATTTCCTCCAGTAAACCAAGAGAGATGCTTTACATTTTTGCACAGCTGCATCATGCCTGAGAGACAGAGCCACAATTCCAGAAGGAGGCATTCATCATTAAAATGTCTCGTATTGAACCAGCTCTATGTACATGGGGGAGCACCGCAGGGTTTCGCAGAGCCAGGGGAAGAAGGAAGGATGAGGGGAGGGGATGGCAGGCACCTTGCCCCAGTTTCCCTGAGCAAGAACTGGAAAAAGGGGTGTAACTAGTCGCACTTTTGGGGGATAGATAGCCTGTGGGGTGCTGGATGACAGAGGCATATTCTGCAGGTCTGGACCACACAGCTCTGGGGACCATGAAAGGGCTAATCCACTCTCCTCCCACCTGGCAGTGAGGCACAGAGGGGCCAAGGGCGGCTAGACACCTCTTATGTATGGTTGCACTCCCAGTTTCACAATGAAACAGCACCTGAGCTTCATGAATGCCAAAACCTACCCGGTGGCACACACTCTTCTACTTGCAGCAGCCCCAGCAGGCAACCAGGTTTTGAACCAGCTGAGACATAGCTGGATTGAATTCTTTCTGAAGTGAAATGATTACCATTCTAAAAAGGAGGCTTTCCTCACTTTCAGCATTTTAAAGGAGAAAAGCAGCAGATCTTAAAGTGAAACCTATAGCTTCCATACCAACAGCTCAGCTGCTTTCACACCTACTTCTAGGGCTTTGCACCACTTAACAGGAAAAAAGCAGTTTGTGCACATGTCAATATATCGGAGATAGATTACTGCATGACATTGAAATAAACTGGAGGGATGGCTTTGGAGCACAGATGCCACTCCAGTTTGCTGGCAAGGGGAAAGTGTTGGGACAAGAACTACAGCTGCTAATCCTGTCTATAATGCTCCTAAACTAACGGACATACAGCACATGCATATTACTGAGATGCCAGTACAGCAGCCTCCATGGTTCCTTGATTGTTTGCATTATAATCTCCATATGTATGAACGAGACAAATTAGGTTGCCATTTATTTGTTCATTATCTATTATTTTGATTAATGGAATTCTTGTTCTCAGAATAACTATTTAAAAATAACATTTGCAATAATGAAGACCGAACTATTAATCATGATCTTCAGATGAAACTCCAGAAGGAACTGGGGCAAGGCATTTCACATGAACAAAAGTCATAAACAGGGCTTCTAACAGACAGTGCTAGAATTTCAAATGCAAAAAAGAAACAACCAAACCAAACTCAGACACCAATGGTTTAAATAACTTTTCAATTTGTTTGGGGATTTTATTTACTTTGGTTTTTTTTTCTGTCTCTTCCCTTTCTCTCCAAAGTTGCTTTAGGACAAGGAGTGCTGCAGTGATGCTAGACTGTAAAAACAGTAGAGGTACAGATGCCCCCAGCCTTTCTCCCAAGCTCCCTTACAATATATATGTGGTGTACATACATATACACATAGTGTTTTCTTGATGGTTCTTTCCAATCTACCTATCCCCCAAACTCTATTATTTATGCTATCTCAAGTACTGAACACTTCAAGTACTATTTCAAAATACTTGCAGTGGAGAAAATTAAGGCTTATGGACTCCTTAATGAAGGTGGTTTACTCTTGTCACTCAGGACCTACTGCACAGCTCTCTCTTCAGTGAATGAGGCTCAAGAACTGTGCTGTCCAAAGCTGTTTCACAGAAAACAATCATTACTGCATTCTGGCATGAGGAAAGCTTCAGCAAGAGATATCCATGATATCAACAGTTCAATTTTCCTGGGCTATAGCTTTAAACTGATTTTCTGTGAGTAAAAGTCTGTGTTTCCAGAGAGGGCGTTTTGGAGTTTTGGGGTTTTTGCTTGTTTCACTTGCACAAAAGGCAGGGAACCGCATATCTCCAGTTCCAGCACTGCAAATATCCTTCACACAGCTCCCAATTAGACAGAACTCTTCCTTGCTGCTAACCAATAAAACATGCCTTTTGAACACCCAATTACTTGTCCTTTAAAATTTTCAGAGCATATTGTTTGACACAGCACTGACAGAGGATAAACTACATTCCTAAAGCAGGCCAAGCTCTTGCATGCTTTTAAAAACACAGAAGTTAAATGCAAAGAATTTTTAAAGATTGCTACGACTGCTGTCACCATTTTGTAGAAGCAGGCTGGAGAGTCACTTGGGAATTGGGCTCCCAGCTGCAATGCTGCAGCACCAGGCAGTGTCTCTGAAATGACCCCACGCTTTAAGAGAGCTTTGCTTTGAGAGCTGCAGTAGCTTCAAGATACATGCAGTCACAGGGACTGTTCTAAAAAGAAGCCAGCTTTTGTCTTGCCATGTATATGCAATTGGGAGTGCACCCCTCGAGTTCATGCCTACTAAATCAGGTCTTTGGATGCTGCTTGGTGTATTCCAAATTAAGATACATATTCATTGTGGATAAGCAAGTTTAATCATGGATATATTGGGATATTTAGCATTTATAAAAATATTCAGAATATTCAGTATGTTTAATATGGCAGCATTTCAAGAGAATCTACAAGACTTTGCACAGATTGTATTGACTCAGAGTATGCAATGAGCATTTTCTGTCCTAAAGACAAAGAAGAGTAGGAAATATTCCAGAGTTCACGGGAAATAAATAAAAAGACATTTTTACATGAAATTAAAAAAGCATTCAGGGAGAAGTAGGAAATAATGTTATGAAGAAAATTAACACCTTATTTCCCACACTTTGTTTATATTTCATTGGTGCTGATAACAAAGCCTGAAACACAACTCAGTGCTAATATTATCAAGATGGGCTGTGTATGATCTTCTTTACACACCCCTATAGGTGGGCTACTTTTCAGTGATGCTGAACACCTGCATATTCTGTTGGTGGTTCACCACCCTAAAGTAGGTTTCCTATTTAGACACCTAAATATAGATTTAGCTGGCTCATGTTTGAAAAAGCCTGGCTGTAGACCCTATTTTTAATGTGCAGAATTAGAATTATTCTGTGAGAAAACTGCCAAATAATGTAGCACTGTTGTAAGCTATTATGCTGAGGGATTTTAAAAGCCTTACCTAACATTCTTTCATAAAGCAAACCTTTAGAGATGATCTTCTGGTTGACTACCGAAGGAAATGGGGGAACTGTGAAGTACTTGTGTGAATATTTTTACTGTTTAGCAGACAACTCGGGGGAAGATCTTTTACCTGTGAGGAGGAAGCTTTACATAAAGTGAATCATTTCCACTTAGCAGTAAAAAAAAAACCAAAACAAAACAACCTTTCATTCTCAAGCTACTGTACATGGTTACTGTTGTTTCTTGCTTGGAGCATGTGTATGGCACTTCCATAACTTGAACTGACTTTACACTGTAAACTCTCAAGAACAGATATGTCCCCAATTAAGAAAAGAAGTGGAGACACGGAGTGACAATGTTTAAAGTGGGAAATCACAATGTTACCAGAGTGCTGCAGGCATCTTTCTCAGCACCAGCTAATTTCTGCTCTTCTAAAGGCCCATACAGCTGCAGGTAGAAATGAGTGTACTCCCTCTCTAACGTGCAGGGACTGTGCAGGTGGAGTCTTCCGGGGAAGCGCAAAGCTGTTCACGATGAGAATGAGCAAAACAGCAGACAACTGAATAATCCTAACTGACACAGATGCTGACAAACTGAGACAAAGGCTGATACTGAGGAGCGCACAAGACAAAAGAAAGCGAACTATCTCCTGGAGAAGTTATCATATTGCAGCTTCTGTGGAAGAAATACTGACTGGCAAGAGACGAAGCAATTCATGAAGCTAACCCCTACTCAGTATTCTCCTGTATTGAGAGACACTGTAATTTAATCAAAAACTTTGAAGACAGATTGACATGGACGGAGACTGCAAGAGCAAGCTACATTTGCTGTGGAAGAAGTTAGTCAATAAATTCTGGCATGGCAGTAGTTTACAAAGACAAGATTATGAGTGAATTTATTGCGCAGTAGTATAACCTGAATTACAGGAAGAGTCCAGGACTCGATGTGGACTGAGCTGCCAGTGGATAGATACAGTCATTTCAGAATGTTTTAGGTTTGACCTTATGTTGTCTTGTTGAGGGGAAAAAACCCAGATGCCTTCAGAATCCAACCACAACTACACATGAAATAAAACCATGAACATGAAAAGATGGAAGAGCATTTTAAAGATGCTTAGGTTTACTAAGTCTACATTACTAAACCAACAAGAACCAAAGATCAGTTGGACCTAGTTTGCAGAGTTGCGGTGTACCACTCTGTCACATACTGCTACTGACAGGTATGCCCTTGACAATTTAATCAAATAAGCATCATAAAGAGATCACTTTCATCTAGTTCTCCAACTACAACATAACTTTGCTATTACTGTTCCACAAAAGCAAAGTAAACATCACCCATAACTACTGAAGTGCTATGCCATCTTGAAAACTTTCTGAGGGGAGTTGCTGGCCACTCCTATTGCCCAATGGCAACTCAAGTACTCCCTGTGGCAGCAGCTGGGCTCCTCACATAGACTTTGGGCCAGAAAGATGCAAATGCAACAGAGAGAAGGTGCCCCATGAAGGGTGCTAGAGCTTGCAATGTGGTGGTGCCCAGCGAGTATATTTACTGAGCCAGCAGAAAACAACTCCTAAACTTCATGAAGGCAGGACTAGCATAAAGATGCATTCTCCAAGCATGGCTGAAACCATATGCATTTAGAAAGAAACAGGACAGAAAAAGTGCTGTAGTCAAAATTAAACTAAAAACACGGATGAAAGGAAAAATGAGTTCTGCTGGAAGCACCTACACAATGGAAGAGGACTGCCCATGAGAACGTATGCCCTGAAACTCACCTGCCAATCTGTAAAATGAAGTGGGAATGTCCAGTTGGAAATACTGGTTTCCAAAGATGTAATATACAGAGAACAAATTCAGTTTAAAACTGTTCTATGCAACAACTTTGTCCTGTACAATTCAGAGTGCTGAGAACTGTTTGTTAAGACTGAAAACTCTACACTAGAAACAGGAAAGCATACCACTCCACAGAGTCCACAGAAACTGAAGGATGAGAGCCTTTCAAAGGCCAGATACTGGATATCAAGGTACAAATACTCCAGAAAAATACAGATTAAGCTTTATGGTACTGCTGCAGTAAAAAATGTGTTAGTTTTAAGAGCAAATTATATTTAGGGATTCTTTACGTACAATCTCACTGTTACGTATCACTGCTCATTACAATTACCTATCCCACCCAGTCCCCAGTAAGCCACCAACATGTCTGTTTAAACACTAACTACCTGCTTTACAATTAACTGATTCTCTATGTAACAGACCTTGATAAGACACTTAAAATATATAAAAGCTAAAAATCAAGCAACACTGCTATTATTTATAAATGTTATAAACCAGTCAGTGCTTTCTTTAGTGATGGTATCACTGTGCAACTTTTTCCCAGCTACCACATTAAAAACCAAACATCCAATTAATTGTAAAACATACTTGTTTTGGGGCATCTGCGGAGGTGGTGTGAACTTCAGTACCTCGGAGTCCATTAGACTCAAATACCACTGTGGGAACAAGGGGGCTTGTTAACAGATGAACATTCAAGCTTCGTTAGTGTGTGTACATTATTTGAGACCATTACAGATTAATCACGTTCAAAAAAAGACACCAGCTACTAGCCTGTGGCCGGAAAATACCAATTTACCGTAACACTTACTGTAAGAGAGTGTGCTAATGGCAGCCTAGGGCCACTGCCCTTTTTAATTCAGACCTCGGCGCTGAAGAAAGCAATCACTGACAACATTAATTATCAGTGTATGCGTAAAGGGACCCTCTTCTTGCATTACTTACTATTTGGCCTCTGTCATTTCACATGAGATTGGCTTATGTATGCATCATTCACACTTTTCAGGAGGAACCTGCTAGTCTCACTGTCTCATGCAGTGCTCGGAGGTCTCCTGACACCGGTGGTTTTAGCCTCCTACAAGCCTCAACCACAGACTGTGCCAGGTTAAAAATGGCTGGTGGCATTTCCCATCTTAGGGCTGACCAGTATGTGGAAAAATCTCGTTTCCCGCAAAAATGTTCCTGTCAACAGCAATGATGAGGCAAAATAAAGCCTTCTGTTGTGCTGAAAGGGGTACTTTGATTCCAATTTGTGCCGGTGGCAACAGAATTCATTAGCATATTCATTTCTGAGTACCCTACTCTCTAATTAAAATAAAACATTTGCAAACAGATTTATCTCAAATACATTGTGATTTTATGGAATTTGGGCAGGGATCAGGTAAGCAATATCCAAAGAACATGGGCAATAATCATAAAAATAAAAAACCTGTCTATTTGATTTAGGTACCGAAATTACTTAGGTTAACATGGTATGTGAAATGTAACCTTGGCATTCTGTTAGCCAGATCTGAAAGCAGGCAAGGGAGGAAGCAAGAGTGAGTGTGAAAAGGTACCTGTGTGGGACCTCTGATGAGTCCTGAGGTGACTGGGTTGGGTAAAGCATTTTCCACATTCCCTGCAGACACAGTCTCCTTGGCGTGTCTGTGTCCTGAGCATCCCTGTAGTCAGGAGGGAGGGAGGGAGGGAGGGAGGAGAGGTTGGGAGGGAGGAGAGGTTGGGGGGAGAGAGGAGAGAGGAAAGTTGAGAAGAAAACATTATGCCAGAAGAAAACATCATTAGTATGTCTAATGTGTCATTATGTGAGGCTACCTTCAGGCCCTAGATGACAACTGTCAGCCTTCATCTAGGCACTGGCTGACAGGCCAGGCACACACAGGACTGCAAGAATGCATAAATTACATTGAATTAAAAAATGCTCCCCATGATGTGCCCGCACCAGGACTGGCATGTCAGGTGTGCGCTTTTCAGAGCAGCTGGATCCACTTCTCAGCCATCACCCAGCTTTGTCAAGCAGTACATCAGGCAAATCAAAGTGACTCCAGCGTAGTGGAGATAAGTCACATGGATAATAGGAAGTGAGTAGGACCAGAGCCCGACTGTCCCCCCCAGGCTGCAATACCTCAGAGACAAATGCAGAGTGAGCGGAGCCATCGCAGACTGATCAAACCTTTCCCCCCTGCCTACCTGCCTGCCGGTGCTGCTTTGACCCCAGACCTCTGAGGCACAGACGAAAGACATCTGTGACTGAAAGTGTCATTCTGGACATTCTGAGCTAGTAGCAGCACAGCAGCCTCCCTCCAGCCCTGGGTAAACATGTTTTCTAGGCCATTAGCATTTGTGGAAAACTGCTCAAACCTCTCCTTTTTCTCCAAAGGTCAGTTTACAGCATCTGTCTTAAAGGGCTGTTTTTTGCCTCTTTGCTGCTAATCAAAAAACAAAATTTGAATTTTATTGGGCATTTTTATTATTAAAAAAAAAAAAAAAAAAAAAAGGAATGTTTGAACCTCATATTTTCTATTTTGGTAAAACACCCTCCTCAGAAGGAAAGAGTTGATGTTTCCATTTGCCACTGGAATACTTTGGCTTTTAAAGAAATTGTCTGCGGGTTGTCAATGGAAGTGAAGTTTCCGATTTTCTTTCCCCCACCCTGTTTCAGCATTTAAAAATAATAAAATTGTGAACAAAACAGTTACAACAACTCCAGCCAAGCCCCTACCTCCCCTCTCCCCCCACTGAAAAATCAACTCCAGGATGCCAGCGGATTCATCCAAAATACAGACACTTTGCCTGAAGATGAATGGAAAAAGACAAGCTGCCATATACTCTGCTGGTATGGCACCAAGGGTCCTCCGATGGTTTTCACAATGGCATATATCGCAAAGAAATGTCTGGCTGCTAAAAAAAAACCAAAACAATCCACTCACATTTTTTTTTTTTCTTTTTGTAACAGCACCTCCTGCAGATGGCAGCACAGTCTGTATAATATAGCTGAAACACATTCACTCCTGACAATTAAGCTCCTGGCAGTCAAATGTAAGATGATGATTTAGGAAAAAATCCAGATCATGTCTACACATATACACAGACATGCACACAACCCCTCAAAAACCCCCCAAATCACACAAATTTCAAGAGAGCTTCACCATACGATAATGGTACAGATTTGCCTTGTAAGGCAATCAAGATTAAAGCAGATTTTCTGGTCTTTTACTAGCATTTTCTCCTCACTGGCTGGAACTACAGCTGCAAGCTTGAAAGCAAAAAACTGAGTGAAGCATGTTGAAGGACCAGAAGTGGCCTTTGCTGGACACGCAGAGCAGGGCTCAGCTAACTCAGCTACCAACAGAGCAGCCCCAGTGAAGGCTGGGAGATCTGGGTTCGCAGGTGATTTTTCTGCTGCCTCTGGAAAGACATTTAGTCTCTCTGTATCCCAGATCTCCCTCTGTGGAAGGTGAATACACTTGCCTCAGAAGTCATCATGGCCCCAACCCAATAGCTTTCAATGGAAGCACTGCTTCCACTTTGTCGTGGTTTTAAGCTTAGTCGTAAAAAAATGACTGCTACTGCTGAACCCATAACACACTTGAGTCACACATGAAGGAAGGTTAAGGATGCTATTGTGAGCCAGCCTACCTTGTACAAACTCTGAAGGTGAGCTGGTTAAGAATTTCATCTAAGCCCTCCCTAGCACTCACTTTATGGGAGTTATTTAAAAAGCAGGTGGAAAAAATGGGTTGCTTCCAGGAGCATTTGCCATTGTTACATTTCCTAAGGAGCACCATCAGGTTTTGAGAGTTCAGAGCTTTGAGCAAAGGGCACCACTGCCAGAAGGCAATACTCCCATGAGTCACAGTCAGATTACCCCGTATATGAACAAAAGAGGGAGGATGACTATAGGTTTTAGTAAATTAAGGTAAAAGAATGTGACTGTATGAATGGGAGGTCCCCCAAAACTGATGCTCAAAGCTGGTCTCAAAGGAGCCCCAGGGAAAGAGTGCATCTGCTGCCACAACCCATCCTTTCCTAATATGGTGATTCATGTATAGATCATGAATAAAATAAATAACCACTATGAAATACAACAATAAGATTCTCTCTACAAGCATTTGGGAAGACTGGGCAGTATGAAACAAACCTAGCTAAGTGCAGCAATCTTGTGTTTGCAGCCATATCATAACAGTACATACAACTCTTTTCCAAGGACACATTGGAATAAACACAAATGTAAAACAAAGGATCCCAGAAATAAATCCGGTCACTCTAAAGGAAGCTGAACACTGCTCTACTACACACTAACATATTCTAGTGTGATCCAAGATGAGGTCGCATAACACTGGAGTAAAGTCCATTGGGAACCTTCAATTGGGGAAAAAAACACAACAAATAGCATACCTAAGTGGGATTTCTGTTTGTCCTTTATGTCATGATTGCCATATTAAGACCAGATTGTATGATGCATACTGACTCAGAGAACACACAGCCCTAGCTTGAGATGTCTCAGACAAAGTACATTTATCCTCGTCTATTTGCAATTGGTAGGATGTCAGCCTACAGCAGCTTTTTATTTTAGCGCTATGAAAAACAGCCATCATGCCAATTGGTCTGGAGAACCATCAACAACCTGGAAGTTGTATATAAAATGAAGACAAGATACATAAAAAAAAAAAAAAGGTTTCAAATTCTGAAAATTTGACTGCTGTAAAACAGCTGGAATGAAAGAAGAGATTTCAAAGCAGAGATGGGCACTAAATAACTTCCAGTTAAAGTGTCTCTGGAAATCACTGCCCAGCAAGAACATTCTGGCAATAAAAAAACCATCTTTTAAAAAGCAGCTAAACAGAGACCTCCTTGGAAGCCCTGCCTCTACTTTGCCCCAACAGTCCTCATGGTTTTTCTGGTGCCTCCATTCACTAAGCCACCTTCTAGTTCCTGGCTTTTACTGTTTCTCTCCATCCCTCTTAACACAGTTGGAAGCACACTAGAACAGTTAGATTTCTTTGAGCAGGCTGACAAAACGTAGCATTAAAAAACATAAATGAGGGTGCCCAGGTGAAGAGACCCGGAGAAGAACAACTAACTAGTGGTTTTTAGAGGCGGAAGTGGAAACGTGAGACAACATTCCTAGGCACTGGAATGCCAAAAGCAAAGTCAGCTAAACAAAATGAGGAACACTGACCCTGCAGTTTAAGAAACTGAGCATCTCCATCTCTGCTTTCTTGAAAACCAGGAGCCTGATGTTAATTATAATCATCATGCAGCCTTTAACCATCTGCAGAATGAGCTACTCAGTAAGTAACACAATGGAGTGGCTGAAAGATGCACCTCATGGACTATTTCAGATAGATTTTGCCTTCCTGTCTTCTCCAAAAGACCTTTTACCAAGACCTGCCCAAACACTATGGCTCCTTTCTTGCCTCACAGCTGTCAAAGTGGACAACTTGCACACACCTTCTGGGCAGTAGACCATACCTGTCCTCATGCTACCAGCTTCCAAACGTCCTGGATTTTGTCCCACTTGCAAAATGGGGTCACAAGCTCCATTTCACACATGCTTTTAACAAAACAGAGAGCATTATTTCAGGTGAGGACACTAGAACACCAATCTGAAACGTGTGTTTTTTCCATGTAGAGTTCAGTATTTGCACAACTTCCAGAAAGAGAAGCATATAAAAGAATGGGATGGGCCCATTCTCCCAGCCCCCCTACATACACCCATTTAAGAGCAATAAATCAGTGTGATTTTCAGTTTCCATTTTAACAAACTAATTCTGACAGATCATCAGAACAGTATGGTTTCAAATGCAAATACATAGTTTTTTGGGGGGTTTGGGTGTTGTTGTTTCCCCCCCCCCTTTTCTATCTTCTTTTTACACGGCAAGAAACAGAAGAAGAGCTCTGCTACTTCTGTAGTCCCTGAACTTTTAAACTGGCACAACTGTCTTTCCTGCTTATGTGTATTTAGCCCTACCTCTATTTAATTTGAAACATATAAACAGATCAAAAGAATCATTTGAAAAAAAGGACTGCTGTCTTTGATATAGACAAGGAAGATCTTAAGACTTTTGTCAAGAAGGACAAAGGACACTGACAAGTGATTATCTCTGTTGGAAGACTTGTTTCCAGATGAAACTGAACAAAACCTCCAAAATAACAACACAGATAAGCCCCAGAGGATGTTTATTTTGCCAGAAGCAAAAAGATGATGATGTGTGCCAGCACCAGCATAACAGGAGGATCTTCATGTGACAGCATCTGTGTAACTTTAGCCTGCTTGATGTGAGGGGACAAAGGAACAGTAATACTCCAGGTGGAACCAGATATATTTAACCTGTGACAGAAACGTCACATGGTGCACAAGGGGGGATGCTGCAATATTAGAGATCAGCAAACAAATCTATTCAAGTACATCCAGAAATTATAAAACCAATGAAATTGTAATCTAGCCATTAAAGGGAGAGAAAGAAGAAACCGTGAAACAGTGCATTGCAGCTCTTAACAAAGCAAGAACGAGCAAGCTGCATCCTCAGCTATGTATGGGCTTGTGAATAGTATCTTACCTGCATGATCCAGGACAGGGCTGTTGGCACCACAGGTTTGGTACAACGAAGCAAGGTCCTTTGGAATGTATGTTTTAAAGATATTTAAAATGTCCAAACGTTTCTCATGCCCATCTGATCCCAAATCCTGCTTGCTGGAGTGTAAAGCTGGAGAAACTCCTGCGGCACTAGGCTGGGGCTGCAGCAGCGGACTTGCTCGTGCTACAGCTGCGCAGTTTGCCAGTGTCCTCATCTCATTCCCAGCCTTCATATGAGACTCCCTCTGAGGCACCAGCGGCTCTTCATGTTTAGTGTACTGCTCACTTTTACATAGAGGATGATACTGTGGTGGTGGGCTGAATTTGGCCTTCATGGAGTCAGATGCACAGTGCTTACCTGGAGGGGCAAAACTGCTATTTCCTTGGGGAACCACATACTTTTCAGCTTGCTTACTGCTGGTGGACTGTGTGCTAGGCCTGGATATGACCGTTGGAGTAGGTGTTACGCTTCTGCTATATGCTCCCATTTGCGTAAGTTTGGAATTTGTTTCATATTTACTTTTTTGTTGGGCTGCTATGCTATACTGCTCCTGGGAATGGTTTAACTTGGGCTGTCTGTACCCATCCAGACTTGGTAAGCGTGGACCACAGTGGCTGAAGGCATGACCATCCTTTGATTGATGTGTACTCCCAGACTTTCCAGTCATCCCAACAGAAAGAGAGCTGCTTTTGGACCCTGGCGATGCACTTGGCACTTGAGTGCGCGTAAACCTGGCTATGGGCAAAGGCTGGCATTCCTTACCGCCCAGAACAGGAGGGGGGCCAGTACGCCCACTCCTAGCCAGAAAGACGAGGTTGTTTTTAATACTCTTGAATCCATTCTGTTGAACCCAAGGGGGGACCATAAAATTACAGCTGATTTTGTGCAAAATTCTTTTGTGCATCCACAGGACTTCAGGGTAGTAGGTCTTGTGACTGCAGAAAGGACACGGGTAGATTATTAAAGCAGCCTGCAAGGATGCATTCAGATTTTTATTGCATGAATTATCCCTTGTTGATTTTTCACTCAAATCGAGTGGAGCTACCTCGTGAGCTTCAGCACCTTTTTCTATCAGAGGATGCTCCCTGTGCAAGTCCAGCAAAGTTTCTCTAGCACAACTAGTCTGCACTTCAAGTGACGTTTTCAAGTCCATGACCATGTGCGAAGATGTCTGTCCCATACCCGAAGCAAAGCTAGCAATGCGACTGGAGCAAGGAAGCCCCTGGCTGTAGTGAAATGCTGGCATCTTTATGTCTGCAGAACCTGTTATATCATGGTATTTTGACAAAGGCTCTCTGATGACACTCTCCAGTGCTGACACCAGGGCGGGAATGTCTGGTTTGGATTCCTTGGCCTCTTTTTCTCTGGTGTTTCGGTTTCCCAGCTTCGGAAGTTCATCCAACTGAGATGTTACCATTGGGGTTTCCTCTTCAGAAAATTTGCAGAGATATGGCTTTTCATCTGAATGGGACAAACAAAAAAATCATCACTGTCATTTTATGCAGAAAGGAGCCCAGAAGACAGAGCAGAATTTAAGATTAGAATAAGATAGCAGGAGAAAATGCAAACTTTGCTATTAGTATCGTAATGACATGCTACAGACTAAATGCACTGCATAAGCAAGAAAATCTTGAAATAAGGCACAACAATTCAATTTACTTTTAAAGATGACTGTGAGGTCTGGATAAACTCTCTAATGCTGCACGTTCATGACTTTTTGAAGAAAGAACAATTCAATAACACACCCAACGTTAAAATTCCGGGACTGTGAGAAAAATAAACAAATATGCATCCATTTAATGCTTTAACATAATGGAGCCAGATAAGACTGAGCTAGCTAAAAGTCTGGCAGCACTTCCATTACAAGCCCCTATTTTCAAAGGGTTTATAACTCAGCAATAAAAATTGGCTCCAGACAGAACTCAAGCATATAAGCAGGTACAGCATACAGAATAAACTGCTCACCGAAGAGGGAACTTTGCAGTGGCCAAGTATACAAGATGAGTTATGAAGGATGTAAATTTTGAATTTTCTGTTTATTAGTTTCAAGCAGACACTTTTTTTTTCTAACATATGTTTACATTTGAGTCAAACTTTAGGAAAATTTTATGATCACTCAACTCAACCCACTGAGAGATAAGGAATTCAACATTTCCAGCCATGTTGATTACAGAATTCAAACCACTTTGATTCTTCTCATTTTCTCCTTTGCTTCTCTCAAGAGCAAATACATCTACCTAACATGCCCTGGAAAGGTAACATACTAGGCATTGATTAAAGCTGTTTAGGGTGAAAAAGAAGGACTTGTTTTGCTGGGAGCGTGGCTACCTCTGCATGCTCTCCCAATGCAGATCTCTCTTTCCTGCTGATGAAGCTGCTGA
>WYDI02031305.1:0-18897 GCA_009867235.2 Psittacus erithacus | reverse complement strand
TTGTTTTGCTGGGAGCGTGGCTACCTCTGCATGCTCTCCCAATGCAGATCTCTCTTTCCTGCTGATGAAGCTGCTGATGAAGCTGCTGAATCTCTCCAAATCAGTTCACAAATCAATTCTACTAAGATTTTCATCACAGCAGTAATGCTTGCTGCACGAATCCATTTAACATGTAATCGAATTGAACTGTCTGACAAACTTTCAGTTTCAATTAACATGCAGCTAATGAGCCACTACCAGGCAAGTGGCATGCTCCAGTTAAAATCTCACCAGTCCAAAGTGATCACTGCATCCCTAGGAGAGGTGAGAACAGGAAAGAGGAGAACTGCTCTAGAGCTGCATATCCTCTTGCAACTCAGAAAAGCCAAGAAAATCAAGCACTGTTTTGTCAGAACAGAGCAGTGCCATGGGCATTATTCTGAACAGCACAATGGAAGAAGCTAGTATTCAGCTGGAATTCCACTGCAAATAAAGTCTATGTAGCCTCACCTTCAATTCAAGCAAAAAATTCTTAAGCTCTTACTTAATTTGAGGTAATTAGGTTAAAAATAACCCATAGATGGGCAGCCTTGCAGAGCTGAGTGCTCACTCTCCTAAGACCATTTTCCTTTCAAATTTTCTAAGGAAGTAAATTCACTGGAAAAAAAAATAACAAACCACAACCCAGAAACTTGTTTTTCCTGTGTTGCAGGGGCAAGGTTTTGGGAAAGCACATACCCAGCACTACTAGCCAAATTTACAGTTTGAAACAAAGACACTTGCACGCAGTTGTGAAATCTGACACTGCACATCTGTGTTATTTTCAAAGCACATCTGTCAAAGCCCAAAATATCTGTGCTTTTAAATAAGATTTTAAGGCTCCTCTTTATGATCACAAGGAGTGGCTCCTTTGATCACCATAGTAAATAATAAAGCAAAGCAAAACCAAATCATTTGGTCCTAGCAGTACCCAGCAGAGACTGAACCTACTGGCTATGCTGAGCAGAGCAGGCAGAGCAGGGAGGTGGGGACCAGGCCTGCAGAGCCAGGAGGTACCAGCCACTCTGTACAGCCTTGATGAAGGAGTGCACAGGCAGACACCCTTAACTCCCAGGTTGCTCTGCATACCCCTGATGCTTTCTGACTTGGTCAAAATCTACGTGAGGGGGCACAGCTTGGTCTTTAGGTCTGGACTGTTCAGTTTACATCTGTACTTGGGGAGAAGGAGGAAGCAGAAAGACACCAGAGTCCCATGTGCCCCAACAACAATGGGTATAAAGCCTGGTACTGAAACCTTGAGGTGGCTACAGTCCTTTTAGCAGTATTGCTTTAGTGCAGCCATCAAAGAAAAAGGGATTTTCCAGGTGGAAAACGTAGCACAGAATAGGAAAACTATGAAGGCATTTCTGAGGTGTACCTGGGCCCCCAGTTGCCACAGTGCTGAAGGCATATACTGTCAGTACAATATACAAAAATTTATAAGGTTATGATAAAGCACAGCTTCTAACATCTCTTTGTAGTGTTTTGCTAGATTCAATTCCCCTTATGTCTCAACATGAACAATACTGCACATACCAGGAATAATTTCAAAAGCTTAGACCAGGAGCCTTAGTAGCAGTATTTGTGTTAATTACTCAAGCTGCACTTCTAGAAAAAAAAACATGCCCCAAACAAAACCACATCCTCATCCCCCTTCCCCAAGATCTGGACAGACGCTTTTCACCTGCAGCCCAACTCATACTTCTTCACCAGCACAAAGCACAGTCAAAGCTTTTCCCTAGCCCCATCCTGCTCTCCACCAGGGACCTGACACTCCAGATACCAATGCCCAGGCTGAAATGCTGCCATCCTACCTGTCATGGGTGGTGATCTAGACTGAGCTATGAGCAGGCAGTAAAATTCAGGGGGGGAGAAGAGATGCAGGCAAGAGGAGATGGTATGCAACCCAAAAATATAGAGCCTTCTTAGAAAAATAGATTAAATTTATTTCTGCCTGCTCCTAGCCGCTTGCCCCAGATGAAAAGGGGCAGTAACAATCCTTTTAAATCATTGGTATAAAATATTGCTCTAACCAGTGCAGTACAGGCATTACTGTCACCAGAAACTTTTGAGATTTTATTATGGCCAGGTCAAAGCAAAAAGCCATGAATGGGATGCCTTTTGCATGATCTCCAGCGACTATAACTCACATTCCCTATTGAAAGAGCTGCTGGCTAAGCATGCTCTCACTTTTTATCATATAGTCCCTGTCATCTTTTCACGTTTGTCTCAATTCCTTTGTTTCTTATCCAAACCAGCCATTTACCTGTTGCACTTAAATGAGTAAGAAAGGTCCTTTCACCACAACCCTGAAATGGCAGCAGTTTTTCTGTGTCACAGATACCTGGCCAACAGCTGAAGTGAAGGAATTTTACAAGGTGCCCAGCTAGGAAGTGATGGCTGATGTCATCTTGTGCCTTCAGTTTGGCCATAGCTTCAAATATCGACAGCATCGCAGGACAGAAAAAAAGGAACAGTGGGAAACAACTACATTGGAAGCCATGGTTTAGAAACACAGGAACATTCAGGCATTCAGCCAGTTCTTCAGAAATACATCTAACTTCCATCACTTAGTTACTGATCTCACACAGCCAGATAAAAGCAAATCCCCTTCTCCCCACACACACCTCTTTCTCTTTACTCTTGCTCCCCCTCACATGCAGAAACTCCACTTGTTTCCTCCTCAGCTCTCTTTCTCCATGAAACCAAATTTCAGAACAGGCTGCACAGCTGTTTTAATTCATGAAACTTTCTATAAAGTAAACCAGGCTACAAGTCTGAGGACAATGAAACTGTGATTTCTATTCAGAGTAGCAGAACTGGCTAGAAATTGGCCCCTTTTCTGGCTAGCATTTACAGCACTATGAGTCAAAAGGAAAGGAGCAGATGCAATGTGTTTGATTTTTAGTAAACATTTGACTGTGATTTGCACTTTGAGATGAATGCTGTAGCTCAATTTGAAAACTGGCTGCAAATAAATCATAATAAAAGCAAAAGATAACATGGAAAGGAGTTGCAATGTTGCAAAGACCTGTACTAGGTCCTATTTCACTTGGTATATTCTTTAATGATCCAGAAGAGACTCTAGACAGCATGCTAACTTCAATGCCAGGAAATAGTGTGTTTGGAGGAGCTGCAAAAATAATGGCAACAAGGAAATAATGCACAGGGACTTAGAGAGAATAGAAATGCAGTCTGAAAATAATCAAATGAGATTCAGTCTGGAAAAGAAAGCAGGCTAAGACAAGTGAAGGGAAATGATCCAAAAAAACCCATGCAGTGGGAGGGCAAAACCTGGGAAGCAGCAATGTTGAAAATAACAGATGTTACAATAGATGCCAAGTTAAATGCAAGTGTTCTAGGTGAGGTTTTTCAGTTTAGGTTTCACAAATAAGAATATGCATTACAAAAATAAAACTACCCCTCTGAAGACATTTACATGATGGCCATGTTGGTCACATTATTTTATATATAAATATATATATACATACACACACATATATATGGGGGTGTGTGTATATATACATATATATAAACCAAAATATATATTCCATAGTAAGGGGCACTGTGTAAAAGTTTACAATAAGCACAATACAATGGGACATGGGGGGGGGGGGCAGGGAGGAGAGGGGAGAAGGGAAGAAACAGGCGTGCAGCAGAAAATCAAGGTATTTTATCCTGTGAAAGGGAAGTCCAACAAAAACACTCCCCGCTCCCAGAATATCTGTGCAGTTCTGCAAATACAAACAAGTCAGAAGGAGTTCAGAGAACTGCAAAAGAAAAGTAACCGGACAGAAAATAAAGATGAAGAGTTAACTGTCCCTCACATGGCTGAGGGAAGACCGGATTGTGACAGGTCAATGTCTCCAACCTCATCAGGAGTGCCAAGTTCCGAAAGAGAGAATTATGTCATCCTGAGCACTGGAGTCTATCATGACCGTCAGATATAAATCCATGTGGGACAATTCACAATGAATAGGGGGAAAAAAAAGAAAAATAAACGTGTATTTGCAGCTTGCAAAGTAAATGTCAAGATACACGAGATGGAACATTGCTTGGACTGTAAAATATGAATGGACAAAACACAGATTATCAATGCATGATAAAAATCCATCCTTTTCACGAGGAAGTAAAAAGCATGATTCACTTAGTCCTTCTCTTTGTTCTACCTGCACAGCAAACCAAAACCCCTTGTAAGCTAACATCAGTACACTACAACTGCATTGTAGCTATATGCCAAACCCAGCCTTCCTTTCATACTAATTCCTGATGTGGTTAGCTAAGGAAAAGGAATCCTGGAGCCTTCAGTGGTGAGCCCGTGACCCTCCTTAGCAGCAGGTTTATCATCTGAGCACAGTTTGGGCTATTCAAAGAGACTCAGTATCTGCTTCGCAGAGGATCATTTGCTTTAGACCATCCATGCCCCCTGTTCTAGCTGCTTGCCTATCTAGTTTATATTCTCCACATGCTATCCACCACCTCCCCAGCCTTCTGCTCTGGCTGCACCACTCAGCAGATCCCTAACATGGCAACAAAGTGAGTGCAAGGTGAGAATTCCTATAAACCCTAAAGTTTTTTTACAGCAGAGGGCTCCACGCTGCAATGAGACACTGGGAAGAAAAAGTTAAGCTGTTCTGATCCAGCTTCTCATCCACACAGCTCATCTTGCTTTACATGTTGTATACGTTTCCAGAGACAGTTACGCCAGTTCCCCAATAATTCAGAAGAAGAGATGACCAAGAGACTGGACCATTCAGTGGTGCAGGACAGAGCGGGCTAGCAGGTGTAATAGGGCACTGAAAGGTAGAAAGCACATGATCAACTAATATCCCTGCTTTCTTCTGGACTGGTTCTGGAATTCAGCATATTTTTTTTTTCTGTTTTTGTTGTGGGTAGATGTTGGGGAGTTACCTTTTCACTTATACGTGATCAGCTATACATTTCTAACAACCTTACTTCCATTCTTAGCAAACAAAACCAGATCGTGAACTTGCACCCCTTTGGTATAGTTGGCATTCATGGTCTCCATTATTCCCTTCTACATCTGAACCTTCAAGTTCCTAAAATGACTACTCACTGACTTTCTGATTTCATGGCCAACAATTCTAGGCCAAGAATGCATGATGGCAACTGTCAGCTTTCAACCAAGTATTTCTTGGGAAAGGATGCCAACTACGAATAAGCATGAACTCACAAGTGAAGAGAGAACTACAATTTTGCATCCATTTCTTGGTAGTGGGTCCAGGGAGGGTGAATTATTATCTGACCTAAGCAATTTTAATTCTTTCAGGCACTTTAGAGTAACGAAATTTAACTTTTTTTACTTTCTAAATGGTACTACCACTGTTGCCACGATGATCAACTGACTAATGCTTGGAGCCACAAATTCAACTTTTTAAATGATCATGCTGTTTCTCAGCTGATTTTTCTTGCACAGTTGTTTTCACGCCTTCTGGAACAATAACAACATAGAGATTTATTCCAGTCCCTGTCTGCTTCACTCACTAACTTTACCCCTCACAATTTCTAACTTTACCCACAAGATACTTTTTACCTTTGCTGTTCAATACTTAAAACATCTGCACATGCAAACAGCTGAAGGACCCTGTTATACTGTTCATCTCCTTCCCTCTGCAGAACTGAGGTACACTGCAGGGGATGAAAGCAGGACAGGCCAGCCAAGACCACCACTCCCAACACTCCCCAGCTGCCATTTGACTAATCTCTCTAGCATTGTCCGGGAGGACACCTGCTGCTTGCGAAAACAAAACCCACTGGGCTTTTACAATCCAGTCAGCAAAAAACATGAATAGGCAACCATCAAACTAATTCAGTCAAGTTTGCTCAGTTCTGGGCTGCACATGTGGAGGTATCTGAATTATTTTAGACTACTGTTGCTCTTATCATCAGAGACACTGATTGCATTAGTTTTGCATTTTGGAAAGAATCTGAAAGGTCACCAAAGTGACTGGGGAAAAGGGCACAAAAATTTTAGTAGTTTAAATTTGAAACTTAAGCTTTTTGAGATGAGTGAAATCCAAGTCTGAGAACAGTTACAGTACAGCACACAAAAGACCCCTTTCTACAAGGTATTCCCTAGCTCAGTAAAATTACAAATTCCTTTGCACAGCAGAAATGCTTTAGTTACGTCACACTTCAAGGATCACTTTTTCTTTTTGGAAAAAAAAAATAAAAATAAAAAATGAAGGCCTGAAAATATCCCCCATCCACAGATGCAAGTGCCAGCAAGGTTACTGCAGATTCAAGCACAACTATAGAATAGGCACCAACAACATAACTGAGGAACTATATGTGAAAGAAAAGGATACTGGACCCAGAATCTGTTGGGCTGAGGTGCACACTGTTAGGTACCAGAGGCATGATGAAAAACAAGACTGAAAGCTCACAGGGAACATTTTCTCTCCATATACTTGCCTATCATTTTTCCCTGAAGAATATTTGGTTTTGTTGTTATGTAGGGTACCAATGCTATAGGACTCCTAAAGGCCAATTGGCTGCAAGAGCAGCTTCATGTGCAAATTACTCCACTCTCCCCTCACAGAGTATCTTTTCATCACCCTCAGCATCACACTGATGCACCTCAAGTGCAAAAACCTTTGTGCAGAAGCCCAAACACAAACTCCCTTCTAGGGCCAGGTGGTTTGGGATCTGTCTCCCAGGTATCAGCCCTTCCAGAGTCAACACCTTCCAGAGTTATTTGGAGGTGACAGGAAGAAAGTATCCACAGCAGAGCACACAATGAAATGAAAGTGCACGTGTGGGTAAAATGGCTGCTGCTGGCAGCGTGCCACGACACATTTCCAGTGATCATCACATCTCTCTGCACCTCCTCAGTGGGTTTTTTTTGTAAGTCATTATATATATGGTGCATAGGAATTCTGGGCAGTGGCAGCGCTAGCGATGACTTACCAATCCTGTCACCTCTATATTCCTCATAGGGGACCAAGAGCATAATCTCTGCCCAGCAGCAGGGGAAAAGCTCCATGAAGTATATGTGCAAGCAAAGCTGTAGCTCCTATTACCACAGTATTTTCAAGAACCTTTTCACTCTTCATCCACACTAGCTTGACCCAAGGGTAGTTAAGGTTTCAGCTGGGCTTTTGTTGGTTGAGAAGAAAGCTTGTCTTTTGAAGAGATGAGGAGAGTTGACATGGGTCTATCCAGCCTTACACAGCAAGGCTGCAACTAATGCTGACTCCTATATTGTCACCACATCTGTCTCACAGTATATACACAGCTCCTTCTGAGGACTGGACTTCCCGGTCATGCCACACAGCCTCTCTTTGCCCTGTGAACTTCAAGCACATCCTGATGTCTTCCCGTCTCACACAGGGCTGCAATGTCCATGTTACGCATGGCTTTTGCAATTCTGTCCCCACCTTACAAAACTTCAGACCTGCTCTTCTTCCTTTAGGAAATGTAATGCCAAAGTGCGTAAGTGGATGTAGAAGAAAGGTCTCTCACTCCCACTCATGGACTAAACTGGAGCAAAGGCACTTAAAACATACAGGCACTTTCATAGTTCCACATCATTGTCTGAATCTCAGAAAGCCATGAAGCAATGGTAAGCACTCAGCTATAAATTACAGGTAAAAAAGAGGAAGAGATGAATATGTACACAGGACCAATACAAAAACACTTGCAGTGACTGCTTGCCAACATGAAAACTGTACAATTTGGCATTACTTTAAATGTTGCTGCTCGTAATACACTTAAAGAAAATTATGGGATATAAAACCCCTGGAATGCTCTGCAAAATTAGGAAGTGATTAGGCCAGATGATACCAATTTGACTCTAACACAGCTCTGTTGTAATTTCAGAGTTAACAGCAATGCAGCGTGAACTGGTCCAAAATGTAGGCAGAGTACTTCCAGTATGCTCTGTAGCTGCTAGGCATTTCTCCATGTGTGCCCCTGCCTGTGAAGTTTGGTGCAGGTAGGAGGAAGAAGGAAGGGCGTAAGACTATTAACACAGCAGGATACATAATTAAATTTGAGAGGACTAAATTTGGCTGTTGTGTTTTTCAGGTTTGGTTTGTTTGGGATTTTTATTTTAGTTTAAGGCACAGAAAGAGAAGTGCAACTGGTTTTGATGCATCAAAATGACTTGCAGAGATGGAACATTATGAGTCAGATTTTTCTTTTTTTTTAAGCAAGTGGCAGCCCGCCTGTACATCCACTCCAAACATAGCCCCAAACAGTTGTAAATCTTCCTGGAGATTTTCCCTTTTGTTCCAACAGTCAGACTTGCCACAACGTCTGCTCCAGAGCATCTTCTTGCTCACCATCTGTTCCTCTTCCTTCAAGTGCATTAAGGAGAAAGGCTTTCCACATCAGGACTGTGGACTGGCAGCCACCCCATGCAGCTTAACGTTCCACATCCAATACTTCATTTCCCCTATCATATGTTAAGTGTGGGTAGTGTATTGCCATACATCATAAAGCCCTACTAGAGCTGCTCTATCTAAAAACAGAGGGTACAGCTGTGTTGCAGGGTAGCATTTTGCAGAAATACCTAAGCTTCAGCCAGCAAGCCCAGCACAGTAACAGAGGCAGCACAGTTATGGAAATAAGGAGCTGTGCATGACCTAATTTGCCTTGTTGCTCCTGACAAAGTCCATGCTACCATGGGCTTGTGGCTCTCTTCAGACTTAACGGCGACCAAGGAACTCTCTACTGTGCATGTCAGTCACATCAAGTATGGTGGCAAATCACAGAAAGGTGAATTTAGATTTTAAGTATTACACATATGTAAAGATTCATTAGACAGTACTCTGACAGAAAATCTTCTTCCTTCTGTTTTTTTTTCAGGTTTTGGACTTTGGAAAGAGGAGGGATGAAAATAGGGCTGTAATAGGAAAAAAAGTCAGATCAAATCCAAGACAGAGCTGGACAGAGTGAACTATCATCACCCCTAGTGAAAGGTGACATTGCTGGATCATAACTATCACCATTACATGGTGCTGCTAGGATGTGATAGGCCAGATGAGGGACTGAGCCCAGCAGGATGTGAGATGTGCAGTGCTACCTGAAGGTACGAGAAGGCTCTAAGCTACAGATAGAGCAAAAGTTGATTTGAACAGCTCTGTTCTGGATGGACCAAAGAGTAGCGGAGCTCCCAGGGAGGATGTGGCTGCAGGCATGAGGGCAGCCTGTGGCCACTTGACCAAGGCCACTGACTTAGTATCAACTGAGCTGAACTGCATCAAACACGCTGTGCACATTAGCAGCCCTGAGCCGAAAGCCTCAAGAGAAAGGGCTCAAGGTCCTGCCTGGCATACCCAGCTCCCCTCCACCCAGCCTCTGGCTGGCTGTCAGCACCGTTTGCTTCTACTGACCAATCAGGGCAGGGGTATTGGCAGGTTGGCTAATTGCTAAGTAAGTAGCCTTTCCTTTACCCTTCCCCCTTTCTTTCCAGCGTCCTCCCTTGCCCCTTTGTGTAGGAACAGAGGAAATGGTAACAATAACTATGGGAGGCACTTCCAGCAAAGTAAACGGCCTTTCAGACCTGGCTTGAAACAACTCTGCTGACAGCCTTACACAGATCACTAAAGACATCAGCCATTTACTGGCAACTTCCATAATCCCCTTGAAGAGCTAATAGACAAAGCAGGCTGGAACCTACCGCCACCAGTACAGCAGCAGAAAGGGCAGCTGCCTGCAGGCAAAATATGCTCTAAATGGGATTTTGAGTTTTAGTATTTTTCATGACACTTTTTCTTTCATACAGAGAGGCAAATCTGGGAGCTCACAAGAGCACCAAAGTTCTGGACTCACTTAAACCCTTAAACCTTTTAAAAGACTTATTAACCTGGAGAGTGAATAAGTGGAACAAAATAACTTTTAATATGTAATTTAAAAGATAAAATAAGTAAATTCCAGCATCTATTCATCTCTGGTGCAAGAGAAAGCCTTCTGTTTTGGAAGGAAGTGGGATGAGAATCATCCCACGGTGCATGATGTAGCTCAAAAGGTCAAAAGACAAGGGAATGTCTCAAAGATGCCTTGAAAAAAGAAGAACCAGCTGCAAATGTGTTTAAATTAATTTTTCAAATAATAGAAACATTGCTATGCTAAAGGAAAATGAGGGAGAAAAATCAAATCCATTTGAAAAATGGCAGTACCAACATATCACTTTTAAAATAAACTTTACAGACAACGAAATAGCAATTCTGCACCTGTGAGTCATGATTACTTATATCGCACAATCATTTTAATAGCAGCTGCAGAAAATGCTAAAACATTATTAAATACTGAAAACTAGCTATTGCATACAGCACATAGGAAGCTTCCCAACTTTTCCAACTGGCACCAAGGCTTAAGCTTTAAATGCAGCAGAAGCCCAAGAAATGCTGAAAAACACTGCCACAGGCTGGCTTAATTTGGAATTTCTCCTTTTCAAACGGATTTAAAAAAACCTGAAAGAACACACAAAACCAAAGCAAATCACACATCCAGAACGGCTGGAAAGTACTTCAGAGTCTACTTTTTTTTTTTTCTCCTTTCTCAAGCCCTCACTCTGTTACCTACCTGACACGTGAGTAGGGAAGTATGTTTGTAAGGGCAACTTACAAACTTGGTTTGATAGAAAAGAGGTCCCCCAAGAGCACCTGCAGCACCCTGCAAACATAATTTTGGGCAAGAGGCTCAGGTAACCTCACTGACATCTCCTTCTTTCATGTTGAGAGCAAGCCCTTAGAAAGCAGCATGAAAACTCCCTGCACCTGCCACAGGATTAGCAAAGGAACATTTTAAAATGCCAGTGATCAGCTAGCTATATGAGGTGTTCTTAAGCAGAAAGATGCCTGCCACTGCAGTGCAAAGCTTTTCTCCTTAGACATGCTAACCTGGTGGGATGGAGGAGCACCCCCTGGGAGCAAGGAACAAGCTACACCAGTTCTTGGGCGAGGACTGTGGCCTGGTGTATTTATGCGAGAAGCAGCCCTGACACCTCTCCTCCTGAAGAGCTTAAGTGTTAATTACTATTCCTGAGTGTTCCGGTCGCACAGGGACCGGATTTTTTTGGAAACTCAGGAAGGCCATCTGCTTTCACAGCAGTGCACGGCAGGCCTGGTCAGAGCAACTCCAGCAGGGTCAAACAATGCACTGGGGAGGGACGAGGGGACCTGAGGTAACCAAACCAGGCTCCCCACCCCACTGCCCAGGTCCTGTATCAGTTGCAGGGGCTGTTGTTATGCACATAAAACTCCACAGGGAAAAAAAAGAAATGAAGTATTAAGTTAGCAATAGACAGAGCTCCTCAGATCACCTACATCACTTACCATTTATACACACGCTCTTGCTACAAAAGGCAGGATACCCCCCCCCCCAATCACAGTTAACTCAAGACTACTCCCAGACAGAAATAAAACTTGCCTAAAGAAGAACGGGTTTAAGAAATTAACCTGGTTATTTCAGATTCTTTAACAGCAGAAAATCACACAGAAACAAAGAGGTTTGCCCAGATTATTTCCAAAAGGGAAAGGCAAACAACTGCATGGCGTGCAGGCACATGGGTCCCCAGTACCGTCACACAAAGAAGTACTTACTACCACAGATACTCTGGCAAAGATACAGATTAGGCCAACATCAGAAAAAAAAGCATACTGAAAATCCTCCTCAAAGTCAGAGCCATTTTAAATGTATTCACCAAGATGCATTTAATCCCTGACTTAACCCACCTGCACACCTGACTACACACAAGGTCCAGGTGACAACCAGTCTTGACACACATCAAGCTGATTTCAGGTTTAGCTCTTTAACCAAAAATAATGTATAGCTTCCCAAGTGACCCTAAAGTGTTAAAAGGGAGGTTATGTAGCTGATGGAGTTACCTATCCCCATGAGTTAAGTAATACACTCTCTGCACCACTTCACCTTGGCACCTCCATCTGCATAGAGGTAATGCTCTCAGTTAAAATCCCACCCACCCTATGAGTCACATGCAGCAAATCTGACCTTTCCCTGCCATGAACACACCACCATAGCTCCATAGCTCCCGTGTCCCAAAGAGCACACTTAACCCAGATCTCTACAGTGCGCCGCCTACAAGAAAACTCTAGTCTTGTCCCAGACATTAAAGGCGCCGTTATTTCCCTCGCATGCCGATGTCAGTCCCTGGCTCAGCAGCTGCAGAGCTAAAAGCGGCCGGGCAGGAGAAAGGGAAAGAAGGAGGAAGAGGAAGGCGGGGGGGGTAGGAGTGGCCCCGGCCTCTCCACCCGCCGCCGCCAGGTGGCGCCGCCGCCCAGCATATGAGCCCCAGCGCTGCTCCTCCTGCTCCAAAACATGACCGCAGTGCAAAACCACCCCCAATAAAACCCGAAAAACAAACCAAAACAAAGAGCAACAAATCCCCACCAAGAAAAGCAAAGCCCGCAGGGGGCTGCTCCCACAGCTGCTCATCAGGAACTCCAGCCCTAAGTATGGCTGATCCAGCGCAGCAGAAACCTCCCTCCCCTCAGCGCGCAGGCAACACTTCCGTCGCCATCGGCACCCATGCCCTCTTTTAGCTGAGTCCCCTGCACCAAGGAACACCGCAAAGTTGGTGGGGGAAATAAAGTAATAAAATATTTTAGAAAACCAAAACAAAACAAAAAGGCAATAAACAAAACAAACCCAAAAGGTCTTACCCCACAGAAGTGTTCCTAGGTGATGGCAGTGTCACATGGGATGCCGCTCCCAGGAGAGGCAGCCTTCAAGCGGGATTCATCCATGCTTCACCACATGCTCCAGACAGCTCTATTCGTTCACTTTATACAAGACGATTACATAGACCACGCAGGTGCAGCCACTGGCATACTTGTGAGCACCTACCACCACACTTCCAAAGGACAGAGATGGAATCACCTCGCAGAACCAGAAGAGAAGCTATGGGACTAGGAAGGGACAGTCAGCATCCCATCACTCCTTTCACCAGCCGTGAATGTGGGAAACCCAATCCCCACCCCGGGGGAGTCTCTGGACTGAGCTCCCTTGCCATCCATAATCAAAACCAGACATGCTGTTATAACACTGTGTGATGGGGGCACAAGTCATACAGCGACCAAGCACTGCGGTATGGAGGGGAGCTCCATCCTC
Source organism: Psittacus erithacus (assembly GCA_009867235.2). NCBI lineage: Eukaryota > Metazoa > Chordata > Aves > Psittaciformes > Psittacidae > Psittacus > Psittacus erithacus. Next base: position 5,781 of record WYDI02031305.1, on the reverse strand, counting down.
TCAGATAACAGTGCCAGCAGGACTGAGGTGTGCCATATTTAACCATGATGAGCAACACACCCTAGGTCAAGGTGTTCGTGACAACCAAGGACATAAAAGAGAATGAAAATCTTCTCATAGATGAAGCTGCATGTGGTTCCAGTGAACCAGGGTGTAATTAGAGAAACATCAGGAACAGAGACAGAAAGTATAGTATTTTGATAGGGTTTTCTATATAATGTACCACACCATATGCATTTTCCTGTTTAGGGGTTTGTCTGTTTTTCAAACAAGAACTGCCTTGAAATAAATAGCTCCCAATAGGCTAATACAGGTTACTTTACAGGAAGCACCATGTTTGCAGATGGTAGGAAAGCATCCATTCTAAGGGAAGCAAAACCTCCAGCACAGAGGTTTTTGACTTTTGTTCACTGCTCCTACTATTTAGAAAGATCTCCATCAAAACAGGCCAGAGTTGGAGCAGTCAGCAGTAGGATGAGGTAATGCCTGTCTCCTCCTTTTTAGAGAGTTCTTTTTGATGCATGGTAATCAGCTAGCCCACATGCATCTCTCTGTAGGAAAGGATCACTTGAACTTTCCTAGCGCAGCCACTGGGGAAAATAGAGAGATGTGGGAGAAGAAAATACAAAGACCTCACAAATGCAAAAACCTTTGCCTGCCGAGTGCTAACTGAGAGAACATTCTTGCAGATTAAGGAAGTGCTGTGGAAGTGGGAGAAGCTTCACTTACATACATACAACTAGCAGTAAAGCAAAACAGCAAGCAGCGATGTGCACAAGGAAAGAGGTATCTATGGAGATGGCATCCAACATTTCCAACCAGGTGTCCTGGGTTCAGCAGTAGCAGTCATTTTTTCTCCTTCTTGGTGGCTGGTGCAGTGCTGTGTTTCTGACTTTTGGTCTGGGAGCAGCACTGATAATACTGATGTTTTTAGCTACTGCTTAGACTGTTTAGACTGACCAAGGACTTTCTGAGCCTCATGCTCTGCCCTGGGAGGAGTGGAAGCCCAGAGGAAGCAGAGACAGGACACCTGATCCAAACTGACCAAAGAGGTATTCCATACCACAGCACGTCATGCCCAGGATGAAAACTGAGAGTTACCCAGAAGGGCTAGATCACTGCTGGGGTTGGGCTGGGTATTGCTTGGTGGTGAGCGATTGTATTCTTTTCCCTTGTTATTTCCCTTATCATTGTTATTATTGGTGGTAGAGGTAGTGATTTCTGTTATACCTTAATTGCTGGACTGTTCTTACCTCAGCCTGTGGGTGTTGTATTCTTTCAATTCTCCTCCCCATCCCTCTGGATGTCAAAGGAGGAAGGGAAGGGGGAGTGAGCAAGTGGGCTGCATGGTTCTGATTTACAGCTTGACTTAAACCACGACACTAAGTAAAACAACATTCCAAAACTAAGGAAAAGTTGGGCATCATAAAGCTGAGACAGCTGAATACAAGAGGTGATTATCAGATCTTGAACCAAAAAAACACCATTGTGTATAGTTATATTTTAATGTATACTACCAAAGGAGATTCAGCTCTCCCTAAAATGATTTTGCAGTTGCACTGTCAGGGAAGCATCAAATGACATTGTACTGTGCTCATGCACTAACACTTGTTTATGGAAGGGCTACAGCCCTTCAGCCCAGGAAGCTCATACTCAGTGAATTAGAGTCTAGTGTTCTAATTAAATCTGGCAGCAGACTGCATGTTATTTTGCAAACGCAGAAAAAAGCATTAGAGTGTCAGAAAAGTAAAGGCTAGTTGGTTGCTACCTTTCAGTCTGGAAACACGTTTGTGCTTCAGGCTGGCTACTGCTAAAGATATTTCCTGGGCACAAAACCTACAAAAAGTCTGGTTGTTGTGCAGCAGAACATCACAGTGGTCAGTTTAACCGTGAAGTAAATGATGAAGTAGCAGAAACTATTTTGAGCAAGTAGAGACAGTCCCAATTATTTACCAGATTCAATTCACCATGCTGTTAAAGATGCTGCATATTGTATGAGAGAGGACAGCTCCACTTATTTCAGGTCTGATAGTGACTTTGCATTTTTTGTGCCATTTGCAAAGGTGTTTGTCACTTAGGTCTCGAAGACAGTTGCCTTTGTTTTCTTGAATTGTCTAAGGTCTGACCTGACTTGTCATCTTGTATCCAGCATTGCCTCAGGTTTATCTTGTTTGATAGGATCTCTCAGAACAGATTAACAAGCAGGGCCATCTCTTCAAGATAACAGATTGCATCTTCCTGACATTTTCTCCATTCCTGAAATAACAACATCTGGGATGTTGGAAAAAAGTAGTTATCACTGCAGCAGAACAAGTAGAAGATAAAATAAGTATTAGGCTTTGCAAGATGGTAGGGCAGAAGTTTAGATGTATCTCTGGATGTATTCTCTTGCATATCAAGATGCATTCTCTTGTATCTCAAAACAGTACACTCAAGAATGCAAATGGCATTGTCAGATTCAACACAATGCAGAAAATGCGTCTCCAAAGGCTGCGCATGGGCCCTAAGGAGAACCTTCTCGACATGAGAAGCATGGATCAGCTTGTATCCTTTGTCCTGTGTCCACTGAGGATGCTGGGCCTGACATCTAGGCATAAGACACCCAGTGCCTGGCTGCTGTTGGGCTGGCTTGAACACCCCTGCCTGCCTGGGCACTTGGCAGTCAGATCTACTCTGTGGATACATGCCTCTGGTGGTGGTGAAGAGCAGGCTGTGACTAGCAGCTAGTGAAACTTATTCTGCTTCAGTTTTTATTTTACATTAAATCACTTTTCTCACCTGTGAGGTCCTGCGTGGGCATTGTGCATGTGAGTACAGTTTCACGACAGCATTTCTGACAGTGTCTACCTAAGTGCGAACACTGATTGCTTGTCCTGTATTCTTGTCTCAGTCTAATAACCAGGTGAGGTACAGAAACATCTGTCCTCTTACAAATATGTTCTCTTGAGATAAAAATAAAATAAATAAATTCCAAACCATTTTGCTTACCTTATCCACTTCAACAAAATCATGTGAATTTGCAACAAGATGGCCAAATAGCCACAGACTCTTTGATTCACATTTACCAGCATGTTTTCAACTGTCAGCCAGTATTTCAGGGGAACTATGAGTGAAAGTTAAAGAGCTCATTTAGGACAGATATTAAGGTTTGGTAGAACAAAACAACAGTCACCAAACCCACTAGAGGTCAGGACCAATGTGTTTAAGTGAAAGCTGTCACATAAGCTTGTGTTAGTCTCCAGTCACACAGCACAGCAATATACCCCTAAAAAAGCCAGGCTCTCTCCATTATTCAGTACAGAAAAGCCTGCAAGAAACATGCAAGGATGTTTTTACCATGCTCTCTTTGACCACTGCTACACTATTACTTTGATAAATTACTTCAGTAAATGTAAAAATAGCATTTACCTAGCAAGTAATTTTGCTATTGTAATTATGTTCCTGCCTACCATTTTCAGCACAGAAAGAAAGATGACATGTTCTGCAGATATAATTCATCTTCTTAAGGCCTGAAGATCTGTAAAAGAAAGAAATATCATTCACAAAAGATAATCAAAGTACTGTCATCAAGTCAATGTAGACACCGAGAACTTCAAAATGAAATGGAAAAAAATCTTCACACATTAGCAAAGCTAAAAAATTATTATATATAATATAAGTATTATATGTAAAAATGTATTGTATTTCTACTAAGGTAGAAGGAGGAACAAAATACAGAGCTGTTACCTCCTCTTTTAAAGCCAAAGTGGCACGGCTGAAAATGATCCAAGAAATCTAACAATTTTATTAACATAAATACATGATGTATTGACAGGAAAGATGACAGAAAAGAAGTTGCCAGAATGTGTGACATAAATGGAAATGTTCAGTTTCATTACAGTTGATGTAAAATTGATCCAAGTGGTAAAATTAATTACAAATTATAATTATTGTGTAATATGGCATAATATACTAATTCAGCTCTAACACAATGGTAATTCTAAGCAAATTTTCACATCTGAAGATCTGAGTACATAGTGGAAACCAGCTTTTCTGTGACAGTATCACAAACAAAGGATATGCTGTCTAGACTGACATACTCCCCTTTGGTTTGACTCCTGGTCCATAATGCTGTCTTCTTGCTTAGATTGGCATCTCCTGTAGCCATTGTAGCCATCTGCCTCCTGTCCAGATGAGACAAAACAAATCATGTTCATGCAGAACACATGCAGTCTCCCCCTGGAGGTCACAACCACCAAAAGATAAGGCAAAGAACACATTTCTGCAACAACAAGTTTAAATCAAAGATAACCAAGTGATCAAAACTCTGGTGACCTAACTCTGAATAAGACTGAATTAATCATTGCAGCCGTTTTGTGGTGTAAATGCATCAGTTCATAAAGCCCAGGAAAGAGAAGCCAGAGCAAATAAATCCTTCAATCTGCCTGGGATTATATGTCACTTCTGAGAGAAATGCAGTTGAGGGTCAAAGCCTATTAAATAGTTTGCCTCTGAAGGGTCTGTCAACAGCAAAGCTGGTTAATGCCACTTGTGACTATTGCTTTTCTGTGGAAGTTACAAACGAAACTTATATGATTAAAATCTCCATTTCGGTTTTAATGGGTATCCAGAAGATTGGGTAGTTGCTGAGGCTCAAGGGTCTACAGGACTGTGTTTGGAATATCACAAAAATGGGTTTTAAACAAAACAATATTTTTTTTGTTTTTACAGTCCAGTTGAAAGCACTAGCCTGAACACATGTGTGGCACTTCGGAATTTCAGCAGTCAGCACCAACCAGAGCCAGCAAGTCTAGATGTAAGCAGTAATAAACAGCAATAAAAACAACCAGCATTTTTCAGATTTCAAAGTCATCTCTATGACAGCTTGGGTCAGATATCATTTTGTGCAACAATGTTCGTCATCTTTTCTAAGCAGCTTAGCGATTTTAAAGAGAAAACTTTGCTTATTGTTTCTTGGCCTTGCTCTTGTCCTAAATAAGCATAACTCAGTAAATTGAAATGATCTGTTTTAATTATCAGCAGAGATGCATAAGTGTCTCTCTGTTTCTCAGACACCATGAAGGTTGTTCTCTGTATAAATAGCATGGGAAGAACGTGGCTTTGTAAAGAACTCAAAAGATGCTGTAACACCATTTGAAAAGTCTAATAATGCCAAAACTGTAAGTAATCTTTCATTTTCTTTTTTTTTTTTAATTTTTATAAGGTATGCGCTGATATCCATGCACAAAACAATACATTAGTGTAATGACATAGGAATGCATATATGTTTTTGAAACATCATATTTTCTTCGTTTACTTGCCTGAGACGTTTGGGGGTTTCATTTCTTTGCTTAATTTTTCTGATTTGAATGCCAAAAGGTTATACCTCTGTAGTATATGATGTTCTCTTTGACTGTTTTTCATTGAAGGGTGCAGGAAAATGGTGAGGAGCTTTGGCAGGGATTCTACCCTGTTAGCAGGTGCATAGGTTTAGAGAACACCTACTGGAAAAATGAGGAGTGATTTAAGAGTTACCCAGACAGAAGGAAAAAAAAAGAATATGGTAAGGAATTAAGCAACTAAATAAATAAAAAGCAAAAAAAATATTTTCTATATTAGCAGATATCATAATGGATCATACTCCAGCTGGAGACCAGTAATGAGTGGTGTCCCTCAAAGATCGGTGTTGGGACTGGTCTTGTTCAGCATCTTCTCTGGTGACATAGACAGTGGGATTGAGTGCGCCCTCAGCAAGTTTGCCGGTGACACCAAGCTGTGTGGTTCGGTTGATACGCTGGAGGG
>WYDI02031303.1:0-15552 GCA_009867235.2 Psittacus erithacus | reverse complement strand
TGGAAGGTGTCCCTGCCCGTGGCAGGGGTTGGAGCTGGAGGAGCTTTAAGGTCCCTTCCAACCCAAACCAGTCTGGGGCTGTGTTTCTCCTCTCAGCAGCACCTTTGTGCCTTCCTCCGTTCTCACACTTTGCTCCGCTGCTGCTCTCGAATTTCTCTTTCTCTTTCCCTTTTTCCTGCCTCAGCAGCTTAAAGAAAAAGAATAATGCAAAAAGCCGCCTTTCTCCCCCAGCCCTGTGGCTGTGCTCTCCTTCCTCTGCTCGTGTCCCAGAGCCCTGCTCGGGTCAGCAGCAAGCTAACGCTTTTGTCAGCGTGATTAATAGCGCTGTGGATTGTCGTTAATTCACTGGCTAATGACTGCAACTCTGGCCGCTCCTGGAGTAATCGGGTGATGTATGTGGGGAGCGCGCACCTCATGGCAGAGGTGAAAATCATTTCGACAAGTCAAATATTGTCACAGGGAACAAATGGCTCTCCCTGTTAATAAAAATTAATGAATTTTTTTTACTACTGGCCTGCTAAATGAAGCTGTGGAGTGACTGAGTGGAGGGGACAAGCTCGGTGGAATTAAGCACTTTATTTGATGGTTAAAACTATAAACATCTTTATTAGGGGTGTGATAGGATGTGGCAAGTGTTGGAGGGGCTTTTGTTTGTGCTGCAGAGAGGTTTGTTCAGGTGCACGGAGGCTTTGTGAAAGTTTGTGTCTGGGTTTGCATTGGGAGGGAGAAGAGAGAGAAAACAAAATGGGGTTTAATCTAGTACAGTTGTGATCATAGAATTACTGAATGGTTTGGGTTGGAAGAGACCTTCAAGCTCATCCAGTTCCAGTCCCTTGCCCATCCAGGCCTACGGTTACACTAGTGTTCAGATCAACTGTTGGCGCTGGCTACCAAGCCCATGGTAGGGAGCGGATGCTCTTGTCCTTAGTGGCTTTCAAGCCTAGGCTGGAGGACCAGGTGGGAGAGGATGAAATGACACTCTTCTATCAAATACTCATGGGAAATCTTCTTCAAGCAGTTTCCCCATTCAAAAGTCACGTATATGAAGAGAAATACCACTTGACCTGTCAGAGAGGTTTAACAGCTTCCAAGTTATCATACATTTGGTTATCCAGGGAGCAGGAAAATGGAGGGATTAGAGAAGGAAAACACAGGGAAGCTTCAAAACAAACAGAAGACCTCAGTGTTACTGGAGTGGGTGTTCAGTAGTCAGGTTCACTTCACAGGCCAGGGCTCAGCATCAGTCCTGCAGCTTTTGGTCTGGTGTTTTTGGTGTGTCTGCTGCCAAAGGCTGCTTTCCATGCCATGGAGGGTCTGTGTTCTGCAGAGGTACTCTAACAGAGTCTATCTCAGTGAACGCAAGGAGAAATCTTTATGCTACTTTAAAATGCATTGCTTTTCACAACCAGGTGTAGATACTGTCTTGGGAGATGTAAAGGCTTTCTGTACTTTTGGGCTATGTTTCCCTTAATGAACTCTTTTTCCTGTCTGATTTTAAGTTTAACGTAAGCATGTTTGTTGCATCCAGGAGAGCAATCACAAGGGAAGAACCACAGGGAAGCAGCATGCCATTATTGTGAGTTTAATCCACTTCATATGGCTACAACTCTATGGGTAGCAAAGTTTAGCAGGGTGTTTAAATCACTGAACGGGAGTGAAAACTTCCTGCATCTAGGATTATGAATTGTCACATAATTCGGGATGGAGATGCTCTCTTTCAGACTAAACACTGAGCAAAGTCTTGACTGGATTTGACTGTTAAAGATCCCATTAGCATGTTGACTCCTGTTTCCTATGTGAAAATGCAGTAATATTTGGGATAACGATGTATTGTCCAGGTTCAGTGTTTTCCTTTGAGGTGATGTGTTCCTCTGTTGTGCTTCCAACCATGTGCAGTGCTTCTGAGCACTAGTAAATGAGGGATTTCATTCCAATTGTGACCACTTCAGAGATGCCTATAAAAATATTGGAATACCTAGTTTATAATTTATTCATTGTATTGGAGACCATGGGGATTGTATAAATGCAGGAGGGCAGCAAACAACATCTGCTTTCAAAGTGTGTTTGTTAGTGTGCTTGGACACTAGGTTTGACATATATTTCATAGCAAGATCTACGCTATTTGTCAGTGAGACAGAACAAATTAGGACTTGATGAAGCAATCCCCAATCTGGGGTAAGTGTTACTGTTTAAAAACAAGTTCTTTGTGGTGCATAGGAAAGGAAGGGCCTGTGTTTTGAAAAGACTTTGAAAACTTTAATACAAACATAAGCTTAGGGACTTAGCTGAAAGTGCAGTGGTACTTACATCAAAATACTGTATTAAATAAAATACATTGTAGATCCATTCGTGTTTTAATAACGTATCTGTGAGCTTGCCCACGGGTACCTGGCGAAGGGCAGTTAGACCAAGAGCCACGTGTGTTCAGTTGTGAGAAGCTTTCTGATGAGCTGGACAGTATTTGTGGAATCGGTCTGAAGTGCTGGGGGGGAGTTCATCAGTGTTATGTAGCTCCCAACAAGAAAAGGTCGTTCCATAGAGTTATGCTGAAATATCCTGAAGTGATTTGGCAATGTTGAACTGAAGTATTTTGAAGCATTATTAACATACATGTACCACTCTTTTTTTCCTTTCCGTTTCTATTTTCTTTCTTTTTTCTTTGACTTTGTCCGTTAGCTTGGACTTTATATTTGAAGAGATGTGTTTCTTAAAAGCATCCGTTCTGGTTTTTTACCTTGCATCAGGCTGTTCCAATACGTATCTCTGAGAGAATTGTTTTCAGTGTGGAACTGAAGCTTCCACCTCTAAATTCTGGTTTGCTTCATTATGAGGTTTTTTCCATGTATATTCTATTCTACTCTATTCTGCAATTATCCTTTAAATGCTTTTTTAAACTCTGCCAGTTGGGCAGAATATATTTGTTCTCAAATTCATAGTAAATGAATACCTGCCTCTCGGAGACCTTTGCCTCAAACAGTAAATAACGGTAGCCTGAGCTTCTCCTTCTCGTCTCCCTCTAAATCACAGCAGTCTCCTTTGCCATAGCAGATTGACCAGTCCTGACATGCATCTCTTTAACGTGGCCATGTGACTGCCGAAATCCAGGAGCTGAAGAGTTAAGGCACAAATAAAACCTCAAGTTCAGCCTGTCAGCTTAGATAGTGCTTAGCAAGGGTCGAGGAAAAAAAGCCAGTTGTGATTTAGAAGAAAAACAGTGAGATTTGACCAATTCCATGGAATACCTTTCTCAGCCTCAGGGCAAGTGGAAGTGGTATATTAACCAAGGAATAGAGCAGAGGAGGAAAAAGGCCAAATCACATTTCTTTGAAACAAAGAGGCTTTTTACCAGGAACAAGCCTTGATAAAAATTACAGTGGCATCGCAAGTCATTTCAGCCGCTCTGCCTCAGGCTATATTAAAGCAGTGAGGAAATAGGGGATGCAGCAGCCCTGAAATACAAATACAGTAGTCCCAGGAGTGTTTTTAGTATAAATAATCCTTTTTAGAATAATAGAGTGGCTTTAAATAGGGCCAGGTGGTGGGTGCAACACCCAAGATGGCTTCAGAAAAGAGTGGAAGGGAGCCAGGGGAGAGAACCTCTGTCTGGATGTGGGATGTGCCCTGTCCGATCTTCCTCACACTTCCCCATCTTCCCAGGTCCTGATTTAAAGTAGAGTCCAATGAAATCAGCTTAAAAATGATGTTAATGGATCTGTCACGCTAATCTGTAAGAGCACTATGGCATGAGAGTGAATTGAATGGGTCTGAAACTGCCCTGGAGTTCCCTAGTATCAGGCGAATTTCAATGGGAGCTCATGAGATTCCTACCAATGGATCTGCTGCTGCTTGATGTTTATTATCAGCTCCTTGGGCCAGGCCTGTAACCCATCTGCAAAGTGCTCCAGAAACCTGCCTGCTCAATGGTGTTTGTTCCCAAAGCGCTGGGGAAGGATGATGCGCAGCGTTGCATCTCGCTGTCATTTGTTGAACTTGCCGTCATTCCTGTCCTGTATTTTGCAGGACAGGTCTAGGAGCACCCTTCCCAGCCAGAAGGGACTTGTAAACAGACCTCAGTGGAAAAAAGCTCTGGGATTAAACATACGCTTCGTTCTTTGTCAGGTACTTTTGTGTTTCTTACAGAGAGGAAAGCCTGTCTGGAAAGAGCACTTGAGTGGTCAGGAAAAAGTGCCCCGAACAGCGGAGGTGCTCACAATGCCACGTTACTGACACCAGGGTAGGAAACATCTTGGGGGGAATAGAGAGAGATCCCTGCGGAAAAGGGGGCTTAAAAAAACCCATTTGTGTTTGTGACCGTCATCGCTTGTCCCATCAAAATTCCACTTTTCCACAGTGGTTGAACAAGTCTGTGATCCAGCACAGCGCTGGTAAAGGTGCTTGGCCCAGGAAAGGAGTTTGGTTTTGTTCCCGTAGTATCAGTAACTTCACTCCTCAGCCTAATGGAGGGAAATCCTTGGTAGATCCCTGTGTCAGTCTGTGCTGAATTTTCCTCATTGGCATGTTTGAAACCTGACAGGTTAAACACGAGCTGTAAGTTGGCTGAATGGATTTGTTAGAGGGGCATCTCGGCCACGAGGGTCAGGTGCAGGTTCGAGGTTCAGTTGCTGTCATAGTGTTTGATTTTCTGCAATGCTTCTGCTTCCATAAAGCTGCTGCATCAATTTATGGGCAATTACTGGTGAGAAAAATCAGTTGGTAATTCCTGGTTTTAATGGTGATGAAGGAAGGACTGATAGGAGGCTCGTGGGGCTCTCTGGATGCCCAGAGGATGCCCAGGACACAGAGAAAACATAATTGCTTGTGACTTTAATTTTGGGGCCACTGTTGGGCTTGGTGGGCTCTAGAGGCAAGTTAAGGATGTGTGGGAGCACCGAAATAAAACTCAAAGCCATTCAGGGGCTGGCTGTAAAACCTCACAGCATTCCCTGTGCTTCAGAAGCAAATCCATGGAAAGCAGGAAAGCCATTTCCAGTTGCTTTTTGAGCACAATCCTCTGCTCCCAGCTGCCTTCTAATAGGAGGACTTGTCTCTGTGGTTAATGCCTCTCTAGGAGGGAATTCTTCACTTTCCAACCAGATATCCCTGTCTCTAGAGCCAGGGTGCTTTCTGATAACAGGTGAAGCCCTATGCCCCCCCCAGACCTGGGAATTAGGTGGTGCCTGGGAATGGGCAGCCCAGCTCGGAGCCTTCATGCATGGAGGTAGAAGCATCCTGGAGGAGTTTGGGAGCAGCGGTGGTGCAGTGCTGTATCCTCATCTGTCCTCTGATGTGATGAACATGAGGTTTGCTGTCATCTGTGCACAGTGGCAGTGGGTGTCCCTACAGCGTGCCCGTTAATGCGCCTGTATAAAACCTCCAGAAAGAAAAGTTCCAGCCTCGTGTGTGACACCCTTTGTGTTTCCTGTTCGGGGCAGGACTCGAGCAGCCTCCTCTGTACAAAGAGGCGTTTTTGTACGGCTCTTCACTTGATTTCAGGTCTGGGAAAAACCTTCCTGGGTCACAGTGCAGTTGCTGCAGAGATGTGTCTGAATTTGGTGATGAAGAGCTCCATCACAGAGCTCAGTGACCAAAGGGGATTTGTGTTCTGCTGAGAGCTTGTGAGCTGAAATGCTTCGCTTTGGGTTAACCCACAGACGCCGTGGGGTGGATAATTTGGGAGCCCTTTTAGCAATCGGGCTGTGCATTCTGCTTCTGCTGCTCACAATTAAAAAGTATGTGAGGGAAGGAGCGAGGCTTTCAAAGCCTGAATTTTAAAACCTTGTCTGGGCTAATCCATCAGCAAAAGTGCAACAAGTTTTGCAGATTGCCTTTAAAATAGAAGAGGTCGGGGGCAGGAAATAGCTTGAAATGCAAATCCAGAAATTGGGTGAATTTGTGCATATCTGAACTTAACAAATATCTGTGTAGCGTTATGAGCGTTACAGAAAATGCAGCGTGCAGAGTCCAGGGTTACACAGGGTGGTAAAAATAGTGAGAAGCAGTTTTTCCCTGTTCTTGCTCTGCTGTTCGCGATGTGGTATCAAATCGGTGAGCGGGGCTGGAACTGCGTTTGGCCAGGGATGGAAAATCCAACTTATCTTGTGGCATTAAAATGTGCCCCTGTGCCTCAGAAAACAGAGCCCTGCTTTTGACACCCACCTCACGGCTCACTCCTCTGTCCTGCATTGATTCACTGATTCCCTTTCATTCTGTAGAGTCTGTTGACACCGTCCCTTTCCTTCTCTGCCCTCCCTCCTCTGCTCCGTGCCCAGGGTATGTTTGTCTGGCTCATGTTAGGAAATAGAAATTGTTATCGATTAATATTAATATTTAGCATGTTTGTGAAAATGTCTTTTCCCACTGCTATTAATCTGCTATGTTAATAATGCCAGGACTCCTGTTCTGGACCCTGGGGAACCCACAGTGAGTGGAATGACAATGAGACGGTGACAACAGCCGAAAAGCTTTCGCTTGGCAAAGATGTGAATTCCAATTGCGAGGTCTCCTTTTGGAGACTTGCAAATGCTTTATTCTCGTTCTATGGTTTGACATCCAGGACTGAGAGAAACATCCAGCACCGTTTGTTAGTTTTTGGAGAGCTAGTCTGGCTCCATGGATTTATTTATTCTAAATAGGTAACATTTCTCTTACCGGCGAATTTATCTCGTGCTCATTTGTAAAGTTCCACTTTACTGCATTTCCAGCAAAGAAATTTCTGTAGAATTGGGCCATTTCTGTAGTTTTATAGATTTTTAAAGGGGACGTATTTTGTAGCAAAAAAAACAAACCCCAAAACCCACCATAAGCAAACCACCGAGAAGCAATGATGATTTTTCTTTCCAAATTGGAGCATTTTCTTTAGGCTTTCATCTCTCCCTTTCCATTTCTTTGTGCCTTTATTTCTATAGATTCTTCACAAATGTTTGTTACAACTCTGTGTAATACACTGTACATTTCTTGTGACGCTTCATTGGAGCTATTATGTTGTAAATAGTTTAGAGGCAGAAATCCCAAAGGCTAATATTTTTTCCAGTGGCTTTAATAATCTGACAATAGAGGGTTGTTTCATTTTTTTTGCCTAAAAGAGCCCACTTTATCTGCTGCATCCAAATACCCATCGCACTGATTTTTTTAAGATAGTGTAATTTGTAGCAATGTCATCTTGAATTCAAATATAAAGCAAACTGCGGAGCGCAGGGGGATCAGGTGAAGCGCCGTTTTGGACAGGAGCGTTCCCTGAGGAGTTTGATTCTAAAAGGATCTTATGTGGAAATGTTTTTGATGCCTGGTTGAACTTGACTTTTACTGGAAACATAACACTGGCATTTAGGGGAGAGTAATTTGGACACTTTCCCTGCTGGTTTTACTAGAGGAAAACACGTATTAAGGAACACATTGAAATGCTGTTTCAAGCTTTAGTCTTCATTTCTGCCAGCAGAAATCCCTTAATAAAAGAAAACACTTAATTTTTTCACTCTAAAACCAAAGGCACTTTAAATTCTTCATTCCTGTTCTTCTTACAGCCAAGTTTGGAAGCAACTGGGTTTTTAGGGTGTTTATCAAATAATACATGTGATACACTCTCCTGTTCCATAGTGAGTCGTTATCTGTGCTCACAGCTCGCCCCGGTGTACGGTGGTTTCTGTTTCTTTTTAATAGAAGGACTTTGCTTGGAGAGCTGTAGTTACAACCAAGAGAAAGCAGACCGTGAACGTGAAACTAGAAAAAGGAATATACAAGATAAACACGGAAAAGGTGTTAGGTTTGTACATGTTTAGTTGTCACAGTCCTTTTCCTTTTCACTCATCCCACCTTCTGCTCACTTATCCATCTCTGAGTAACTCTGCAGGTTTTGGTATTCTCTGGGACTGAACTGTTTTTTAATGCATTCTACAGCAGCTCTGCATCAGACAGAGGTTTGTGGGGGTTTCATGGCATGTGTCCTTAAACCCCAGTTTCTAGGATGGGTAATCCGGGTGCTAGACTGGGACGCTCCAGTATAGCAGTAACGGTTTCCTGTTGTGCGAGGGTCACATAGCTTGGTCTCTGCTGAATTTTTACACAGGAGAGGTGTTAAAATGTGTCTCTTTGGGTTTAATTCCAGTGACATGTCTAAATAAAGGTTTCCGTGAGCAGTCCCGCAGATGCGAGTGTTTCGGGCTGGTGTGAGCAGTGTGGGTTTGTCAGATACCTGACCACTCGTTTCCAGGGTCCTGTTGACAAAATCAGCATCTTCTGCTTCTCGAGGATTCCCGAAATCCTGTGCTTCACAGTGTGTAAGTAAAATAGAATCACAGGGGTTTGAGGGGAAATACAGGCCAGCAAGCAGAGAGCTGGATGTCAGCTAGAGCTGAGAAGGGTTTGTTATGGCATCAGCTCGGATCTTTTTTAGCTGTATTTGAATGATTTGAGGGTAGCAGAGTCTTGAGTTCTACATGCACACCTATTCAGTGGGATTTAGCTGGTTGGTTTTTCAGAACCAAGCCAGTGCCTTGTGCCCGTTGTGGCTGTGTGAGCAGGGAGTGTGAAATACCAGATCTTCCCCTAGAACCATTTTGTCTGTCAGTTAACAACAACTGTAGCATTTGGGAGGACTTTCAGATAATAAAGTCAGGGAGCCTGTGAAAGCCTTTGGGTATGTTCTAAAGAAGAAACAGGCTTACTTGACTGAGAAACACATCTAATGTGCTTTACGTATTACTGTCATCTGTTATTCAAGGCCCAGGATTTGGGGCGGGGGGTGTGAATCGGCAATAACTGAAAGGGAAGAAAAACACAGTTTCAAGCTGGATATTTCTAGATATGTTCAACATCCATGAAGGAAAAACCAGGCAAAATCACAGCAAGTTGTGCAGAAGTGCCCATTCAATGCAGGTTAAATAGGTGATTGTGCTGGCAGTGTGATTTCTCCATGGTCAGAGCAGATCCTCCTGCACTCCTCTGGCACAGCAACATGTTGGCAAAACCACTTCCCATTTGTGACCACTTCCCTCCCTGCACATTTATTGCACTGAGCCTTTTTCCAACTGTAAACCTGGTGAAGGCGAAGGGTTTGCATGAATGAGCGGGAGAGAAAAAGACGTTTCCAAGTGTTCACCTAAAGCTGCATTTACTTTTCCTCCTGCGGCAGTGGGAGTTGTGTGAAGCACCATTCACAGCCTCACTCCATAGTGTGAGCAGCATGTGGAGCACTGGCCCCCGTGCCTGTGGGGATGTTGCTGTCTGAAGTTTCTGTTTTGGCTGCTGAACGTGCTGCTTTCCAACCAGCATTCACCAGCGATGCTGTAGGTACTTACCAGGACAGCTCAGGTGGAGGAGACGGGATGTTGCAATGGATGGGAGGAAGAAACTGTGTGACGTGCTCAAGAATCCTAAGTAACTTATTCCTTATTGTCCTTTCTCTGCAACCATTGCAGTTAAATTTAATATTGTCTGTGGAGGGGGGAAAAGCCATTTTTGTGTGGCTGTGAAGCATTTAGCGCCTCAGCCCCATCCTTACCAAAAGAGCAGTAATTCCTGTCACCACAGGTTGGGCACGGATTTGCGTCCTTTCTGCCAGAAGGAAACCCAGATATTCTGGAGATGGTCTCACACTGGAGTTTGGGTCTTTGGCTTACAGATGCAAACCCTTTCAAGTGTTACCAATACCACTGAGGGAAGGGTGTTACTAATGTGTTGAGAGAAATGTGCCTTTGTAGGTGACCTGTCCTGCTAGCACTTGGTTATCTTCACCAGTAGTGACTGGGAAACCATTCCTGGGTGAACTGAGCAGTGGAGCCTCACTGAGGGTTGTGTTGGGTGCCTTCACTTCTCTGTTTTGCTGCATCCTGAAGCTTTTGAGCCTGTGCGAGCCGAGGTGCCAGCTCCTGGTGCTGCAAAGGGCTTGAAATGTGTGGCAGTCGGGCTTGGTAACCAATGTCAGGCAGATTCAGCCCAAGAAGGGACTGGGTTTCTGATTTTCTATTGTATTTCAGCTGTGGCCATCAGGTGGCAATCTGATCACTGGGATCATTCACTGTTCTGAAGTCACTGCTTGGGTGGGTGCTGTTTGGTGCTTTCTGGTGTCCTTTGTGATTTATAGGTGGGTCTTCTGAGCCATGGGCTGTGCCTGGCTGTCAGCTTTCTGCCTGGTTCAGGACAGTGTGAGTGGCAGCCAGGCTCATGCAGAATTCCATGCGGAGCACAGGATATAGGACAGGTACCTGTAACTTACCTGCAGTAAACTGTAGATGGGCAGCACTATATTCAGAGGTAATGAAGCCAGTCAGCTGGCAGTGGTCGTTAAGCAAGTACTTGCTTGATGCAAGTATTTGCACTCGGAGCTGAATTAGGCTGTCGGAGCCTTTCTGGAGTCAGATGCTCTTTGGGATGTCTGTGAGTGTAGGTGAAGTTCAGTCATTTCAGATAACGGACATTTCCTTAGCAGAATTTTATATAATATTGATATTAATAAACATCTTAAAAACTAAATACAAAACCTATCCTCCCCCCCACCCAAATCTCACATTGTTTCTTCTACCACCATTTCCTTTAACATCAGACTTTCTTTTTCCTTTATTACAGCTGCTAAATAGATTATTCATGAGGTCTCTCACCAGTACTAAAGCATCACTCTCATTGTTGCCAGAACCTCGTTGGTGTCACACAGATTTTAAGCCTGAGCCCATATCTGATTATCTGTGGAAGCAACTTTTCAATGGGTCTTTTTATCGAGTGATTTTCCTAGTGAGCTTTGAAGGACTAATTTTAGTTTCATGACAATAACAATAAGGTCAAGTTGTATTTCTGTGCTGCTTTTCACATAACCAGACATTCCAGAGCGTTGCAGTACTTGCTGTTAGAAGAGGGGCAGATGTAGGACAGCATGGTTGTCACCAGTGAATGGCCACATCCCACACAGAGCTCTCGAAGAGCAGCCAGCAGACTTGTGATGGAGCTCGGTACAGCTGGGGGTTATTCCTGAGCAACAAGGTGTTCTCTGGGTTTTTAACCACTTGTGTTACATCTGGTTACAAGGATGGCTCTGCTAATAAATACTATCATAGAATCAGACTGGTTTGGGTTGGAAGGGACTAAAAGCTCATCTATGTCCAACCCCCTGCCATGGGCAGGGACACCTTCTACTATGTGAAAGGTATTGACCTGAATATTTGATTGCGGTGACAAATCCAACATGCATGCACATATGTATAGATACATACGCATTTGGTGATTCTGCTCACACAGATGCCATATGGGGGGGTATGTCTTGTGTCAGTTACCCGAAAATGTTCTGGCTCACTGTTATTTAATATCTGTTGTCAGTCCCTGATAACTGATTTTAGCAACTGAAAAGGCAGAAGGAGGAGATTACCTGGGAGGTCAGTCTGGTGTGGGTTCAGCTTTGCATTAGAATCTAATCAGCCTGGCCCAATTGTCCCATAGAAGGGCTGACATCTGCAGTGTTCAGTAGCGAGGTGCCTCTGTTCTTGTATCATTCAGAAATTTCCACAGGTCACGCTCCAATAAACCTGGTTTTGCTTTTCAGCTCAGTTGGAATTCCTGTTCCTTAAGTGCAAGAGAGGCTAATCATAGAGTACAAAATAATTTGACTTGCTAATACTGAGAGAGAAAACATTCAGAGCAGCCACAAGTATTTTCAGGACCGTGGGGCAGAGCGTACTTGTGAGAGCTTGTTTCTGGCGACACGTTTGGGTAGGGAGGGCTGCACTTTTTACCAGGGGAAGCAGATGTAAGCTGTAGCGGGCAGCTCTCCGTACTGCTCTAAAGGCTGGAGCAGGAAAATGCTGGCAAAGGAATCCGAATCCTCCTCCTCAGTCAAGTCTGCTGCCGGGTTCCTTAGGCACGAACTCAGGCAGATTATTGGGCGTAAGGAAAATGAAGCATCGAGGAGGGGACGCCCTCCACACCGAAGGTGCGTTCTGAGGGCGGAGAGGAGCCGTGCTATGTGCATGTCCTACGTTCACCTCGAGCGGAGCCTCTCGGCTCCTGGCCCCGGCGGTTCCTGTTTGGCAGCAGGAGGTGCCTCGCACGGTGCAGTGCGAGCTGTGAGTTTGGTTGGGTGCTGCTTCCCCCCCGATGACATCAGGGTCAGGCATTAACATGCACTGTGGGAGTCCGCTCGCTGCTGCAGGGCCTACAATGAGGCGGTTGTTGGACTTGTTATCATAGTGGAAACTACTGTGCAATGAAAGCACAGTCATGCTGCCTCATGTTTAATTGAGAGATGGCAAATCTGTTCCCAAAAATACTTCAGCTACTTGTATTGTATGACAAATGTGTTTTTCTTTTCCCCTTCTTCTGTTTCCCTTCCCCCCCTTTTTGGATGAAAAAAGCTCAGTTTTCGTTACATATGAATGTTGCAGCTTAGCAATTGACTCCTCTTGGAAAAGCCCCCAGACATTATTACCCTCTGAGTCTACCATTCTCACCCTTCAGCTTCCTCTCTCTTCTGTGTTTCAGGCTACCTTGGACTTGGGTTTGTTCCCTCTCTTTTCTTTTCACTTTAGCGGGTTCAGATATGATTGTGTAATGTGCTTCTCGAGCTTGTTTCGTGTTCCCACTGGCATTTGACATGGTCAGAGGTGGGTTCTGTAGGACCTGGTCAGCAGGGATGCCTTCACATCCAGAGGTGAGACAGGCCACATCTGGAGAAAGGCCCTTCAAAACTCTCTGTTTCTGGTAGTGTGGGACAGTTAAAGGCCTGGTTCTCAGTTTCTTTACCCTGAATTCCTCTACCAGGGCTCTGGTGACTCTTCACAGTAAAAGTTGATGTTATGAAGTGCTGGGGTCTATTGAAAGATGCTTCCAGATCATCACCACCTCCTGATGGGAGTGCTGGAGAGTTACCTTTTCTTTTGGTTTTGCTTGGGTTAATCTGTTTCTTTCTAGTTCATGGGATGTCGTGAGGAATAGAAGGTGTGCAGTTTTCCTAGAGCTTTCTCTTTGACCGTTGTAGCTATTGCAGATGAGATCCTTGGCCTGTGGAGTTCACTGGAACAGTGTCTGTGCTGTGGTAGCTTAAAGTGCTCACTGGAGGATGTGGTAGTCTTAAAGTAGTATTACAAACTAGTGATGCTTTTGTTGCACTTGAAAAGGCGCGTTGCTGAGGGGTAGCTGCCAGCCATGGCTTCTGTTGTGTGATGCCTTGACCTCAGGAAACTCAAACACTGGGCAAACAGTTCTTCAGTCAGGTTTTACCTTAATTACTCTTTATTTTCTCTACAAAATATACTGAGCCAGTTTAAACCATAAATGGTTGCAGGGAACCTGGAGCAGCTCTTCCGTGTTTTCTTCCCTCTTTCCTTTACTAAAAGACATCGGCTGCATTAGCCCCAATCCCGTATAACGTGGCAGGCCAGCAGTTAGCTTCCAGCTCATCCTTCAGCAGCAGAGCAGGTTGTGCCACCAGTGTGAAGGTTCTCACCTCAGTCCTAGCTGAGTCCTGTAGGTGAGGGTTATCCTTAAAGCATGCGAGCTCGGCTTTGTGAAACGTTGTCCCAGGAAGAGATTAACAAATGTTCACGTGAGTATTTCAGTGTGTTTTGTTCTGCTGTTTCCCCTTTTAGGTGACAGCGAGATTGTAAATAATATGTACGAGACCGACCCTGATCTCCTTGCTGGCGAAAGCGCAGAGGAGGAAACAGAGGACAGTATTATGTCCCCCATTCCTGTCGGACCTCCATCACCCTTTCCCACCAGTGAGGACTTCACTCCCAAGGAGGGCTCACCTTATGAAGCTCCCGTCTACATTCCTGATGACATTCCAATCCCACCAGATTTTGAACTCAGAGAATCTTCGATTCCAGGGGCAGGGCTAGGGATTTGGGCCAAAAAGAAGATTGAAGTTGGGGAAAGATTTGGACCCTATATGGCAGTACAGAGGAGCACATTAAAGGAAACAAACTTTGGATGGGAGGTAAGCGCCTTGAATGTGACAATCACATTCATTTGTCTTCTGTGCAAATTGTTCATAAAGCGAGACTGAGCCCTGCCTGGCTGAGGACAGAAGCAGTGACTTTGCTAATGCCGTATTTCCCTGCATTGTTTTGCATCCCCCATTACGTGCAGTATTTACAAAGCAGCAGAAGTCCTTTTTATGATAGCTTCTTAGGCTGCAGATGCTGCTCCAGCCCCATTTTGGAAGGGTGGTTTTAAATGCTGTTGGGTCACTTCTTAAAGAGCTGGTCATTTTCAGGCTGTGTTCAGGACTTGTCACAGTGGAAGGAATCTGATGAGTCGCATCATGTTCTGTAGTTGGGTGTGTTACCTTTGACTTCCCATCCATGTTAGCTGTGCTGCCGTTATTAACTGCCCATAGAGAAATAGCATGTACCCATTAACACCTTAGATGTTCTGGCGTTCTTGTTCTGCAGCAAAGATAAAGAAATGTGAAAGTCATTTTTCACTAAGAGCTGTTGTATGCTGGAGTTTTATATTCCTGTCAATATACTGGAAATAGTTGCCTGTTGTGGGGAGGATACAGGTATGAGGCAGCTTGAGATTTCCTCTTGTACTGATCACTTTAAGGTGTCTCTGGAACTAAGCACAATTCTCCTCTAGGAATAGGCAATATTGATTATTTGTAGGCTGCAGTGTGGAAGCAGCTCCTACAGAAAGGTGAATTCTCTTCTTGCAGGTGGCATTGTTGGTGGTGTGTTGTTTTAAAGCCTGATTTTTGGAGCCCGGTGCTGTCCTCCTTGGCTGCTAGAAGTCAGATTAAATTTGAGTAATGCAAATCTATTTTTCTTCTATAACCTTGGCAAAACTTTGTCCTTGTTCTGTATTCTGATAAGAGTCTGTATTTACATTCGTGTTTTAAGAAGCATTCCCCATATCCACTGCCCTGAATGCCAGCCCTGATAGAAGCCCTGTCTGTTCACTTCACTCCACATTGACTTTGTGATACTGCTTATTTTCGTAGTGTCATTGGGCAAACTCTCTGGGTACTGCTCCCATTGCAGCGGCGTTCCTTTGTTCTCAGGTTTGGCAGGTACATTTCTTACCTGAAAGGAAGGACTGTTTGTCCTCCATCCGATGTCCTCAGATGCTGTCTTAGGCTCACCCTGCCATTATCTTTTCTGACTTTCCGTGTACTCACAGATACCTCCTGAAGTTTTCCACTTCCCACTATGTTTAAAGGCAGTGTAGAAACCCGTTCTCCGTCACTCAGTACCTTTGTCATTTTACTTGGGAACAACATACATGGATACCATCTTGTGCTAAACGGGAATTCATGTGATAAATACTGTCTGCCTCTGTGCTGGTTTCTGAGCTGTCTCCTTTGAGTGTAAGGTTGGAAAAGCCTTAAGGAGGTGTTCTAGGCAGCCCCGCATGATATTACTTCTGTGAGGAAATTGTAACTGAGGTTGTGTTTCTGTCCTCTGTTAATGGAATTGAGTAGGCAGACTGTAGGCAGCAAGGGAAGAGAAGGGGAGGAGTTTCATAGAATCCCAGAGTGGTTTGGGTTGAAGGGACATCAAAGCTCCTCCAGCTCCAACCCCTGCCACGGGCAGGGACACCTTCCACTGGAGCAGCTTGCTCCAAGCCCCTGTG
>WYDI02031301.1:0-33746 GCA_009867235.2 Psittacus erithacus | reverse complement strand
CTGCCCATGGCATTGGGGTTGGAACTAGATGATCTTAAGGTCCTTTCCAACCCTAACTATTCTATGATTCTATGATTTCCTACAGAGCTTTGCTTCTTCAGTGGCTCACTGCTTTTAGTGGTGCTACCAGGGTGTGCCAGTGATCCAGCATCCATCTAGTCCGTATGAAACTTTCCTGCGTACAGGAGGCCCTAGGAACCACTTACACCATTTGCATGGGAAAGCAAGCTTTACACAGGACAGGTTTTCTGTTCAGGGCTTGAACTGGGTGGGGGGAGGTATAGATCTGAAAAGCAGCAGTAAAAATAGGAGATCAAAAAGGAGCTAAGAGGGGACATTTGTGAAAACTCTCAGGGGTGCTGCATGTAGCAAGGGAAAGGTTGCATCTGGAAGGAACCAAACTTACATAGGTTCTCTTACTGTTTATTCTCTGAGTTCATCTTTCTGTGCAAGCTTTTTCTGTTCTGAGAAAGCAAGCTAGGTGACCTGTTGACAGGATTCTGGCAAGCACCATGTTCTTTCTGACATTTCATTTACTGGGAGTCTGCTCCACAGCTGGGATATTTTCCTTGATGCGTGCTTGCAGCTGTGCAAGGATAATGAAAGAAACTCACTTCCACTGCTCTGAGGAAATGCGCTAAGGCGTGGCTGCTGAATTATTTTTTGTTTATCCAAAAACGGAGATTAATATTTTTTCAGTCCCCTAATCCTCTCTCTGAACCATGGCTGTTTGTGCTAGCTGGAAGCACAGCAGGGATTTATTATTTCCTGTGGTCTTGTGTATAAAGGTGCTTAGAGGAGGATGAAGGGAAAACGTGCCTCCTTCAAGTTTGAGTAAGAAGTTTTCCAGCTCCACCTACTAAGCTCCCCATACTAAGTTGCCAGAGCAAGCTGAGAGAAACCTCATGCTGTGAACTTAACAGCTTCATTGTTTCACCCTGCTCTGTAGCATTTTTCTTCTGACAGGAGAAACGTTTTTTACATAATTCTTCGCTAGAAGCAGGACTGGGAGGATGATCAGCTTCAGGATTAGTAAAACAACAATAGTAGCTGAGAAAAGCCCAGAACTAGTTTTCCAGTTCTTTGTATTTGGTACGCTGGTGGGTGATTCGCAATAATGTTGTCATGTGTTGGGGAACTAGCATGTTGTCTATGTGATAGGCTGAAATGCTTCATGCTGCTTCAGCCTGTGTAAAAGCCAAAAGTACAGATGGGTTCAAATGGAATTAAACTAATTAATGAAGGATAGTTCTGTCAGTGGCAGCTGAACTCAATGGCTCAGATGCAAACTCTAATTGAAGAAATTCATTATTCCTTAATGCTGGGACTTGGGAGAATATGCCAAGAGAAAGATTGTTCTTCTCTCTTTTCCCCTTGCCTCAGTATCCACTACCTCCCAAACGCTGGAGACAGAGTATGGGGCTACATAGACCTTTGCTTTGATTCCATCTACCAGTTTTGCTTTTCTCTTCCCCGGAGAAATCACAGAGCAATGTGCAAAGAATGATGAGTTAAATTTCAAAACTTTGTAACTCAGGACAGCTGCAATATTCTTATTTTACAGGTAATGAGGTATGCGTAAGTAATATCTTGTGTTACAAACAGGCTCACCAAAACTTGTGTTGAGTGACTATTCAGTTTGATATAAATGACCTGTTCAAGGTCAGTGACAGGCTGGGATTTGAACCTGCATTTTATGCAGACCAGCACATTGGTTTGACACTTAGGTTTAATTATAGGTCACGCTGTAGGAATGTGAGTTTTCCAGGGAGTTTGCTGGTATTTGTTACAGTGTTTTTAGAAAGATTGCATTTCTTGAGCCACTATTTGAAACTTGCCACCCTTCATGTGGACGGTGAGGGACAAAGGTAGTAATTTTGAAAAGGAAGAGCCTGAGCAGCAAGCTTTGGCTGTATGATTTATGATGTAATTATATGAAATACAGTCTTAATGTGGCATAAATGGAAGTCCTGTTTGGGTGCAGCAGAGCCTTGCTAATTTGCAATTGCTTGTCCATGCACCAAGAGTGTTTCTCATACATCTCAGCAAGTAGTAAAGGGACTGCTTTTTTACCTTCATTAGCGCTACTATACTACATACTACTGTGTGTACTACAACAGCATTCCTGTACATGTTGCTTCACTGCTAGTAGTTCACATTTTCTTTTGATTCTTAAGGAAGATGTGCAGATATCAAACAAAGTGACCAAGAGAAGAGAATAGTCTCTAACTCTTGTGGAGTTACAAAGGCTATGACTGTGAATCAGGTAAGATGAAGTATAGTTTGAAAAGCAGTTCACCCTGTTTAGCATAGAAAATGCTTCCTTCTTCATAGCTCAGTAAACCAGAGTAATCAAGCACCATTTTTCAGTTAAAGGTAGAGAGAATATCTTTTTTTTTTTTTTTAGTGTCTGTTTCTGCATATCCTGTAGAATAAGGCTAATGTTAGTTGTGGAGATAAAATATGTTGTCACAAGATGACAAGATTCAGTTAGTAACTTTCTAAGTCCCTCTGGAATGATTGATCTTATGCATCCATATGACAAAACATTGAAAAGATAAAGAGCAAACGTTGTTATTCAGAGGTACAGGCATGCACTTGTCTTTGATGTTGCTGAGCAAATTGGAATACCACAGTATTTTGGGGTGAGTTGTAAGTAAACTTGCACTCTGGGCTTTCAAACACTAACTGCTCTCCAGGATAAAAGATCAGCACAGTGAGATATTTGTAATTGGATTAATTTTCTCTATGGTTCAACACCTGCTCATGACAGTGCTCCACCAAAGGGGTTTACATGCATATACATTCACATTGAGTAACATCAATGTATGCACATGCGTACCTCTGTGCATGCACACGTACAATGGATAGCTCCAGAAAGGTCTTTATTCCATGGCCAGAATTACCTTCTCTTCTGGCTGACATGGATCAACTACTTTTTTAAACAAGTGCCCCTCTCTTGAGAGAGGTCAGGGAATTGGACATCTCCTGGTGTCCTCAAATCAGGAATCAAGGACCAACCTAAATCAGAGATATTACTGTGGAGATATTAGAGTACTGACACTGAGAAAGTATCGATAGAGTGTCTGTGTTTGTTTTTAAACAAACTCCCTTCCTCTGGATATGCGTGAGTGGGGTTTCTCAGCTGTGCATCCACTTGCACTGAGGCTGTCACTGTGGCTAGTTTTCCTCCCACAGCTGTTAGCCTGCATGTATTCCTTAGTGCCAAATGATATTCAGACCATGGCTTGGCCTTTTCTTTCAGCATGCTGACTGAAATAGGATCACCTGCTGACACTCTCTCTGTTTCCCGGGCTAAATTTAAGTCTTAAATTAGCCCTATCTAGTAAAAAACCAATCAAACGTACATACAAATACCATTGGCTTATCTTGGTGAAGATAATTGATACCACAGAATCATAGAATCAACTATGTTGGAAAAGACCTTTGAGAGCATCAAGTCCAACCTTTACCCCAGGACTGAGATGTTATATGGGCTCACACAGAGCTCATGTCCCTGAATATCAAGATGAAAAGCAGGGAATAACATTGCAGAAGGCTGAAGTCTAGCTTTGTATCAGGTTACAGGTCCATTTTGAGTTTTCTGTAGTCCAAAGGCGCCTCTTTTTTCTAGACCATTGTCATGTTGCATCCATCAACCTGTGGCAGCAAAGATTTACAGCCGTGTATTTCTGGGTTGTTTGCTTCTTGCCTTTGGGTAGTCTGCCAGAGTGATTTTGAGTGATGTATATATTCTCCCACATTTTCTTCTGTGCTCTGCTCAGCTGCTTTCCTTTTTAGAACCATATGGTTTTCTCATCTTCTCTCCCCGCTCTTTTCCTTCTTCTTCAAATTCTGTAGTTTTTAAGTCTATTCTCCAATTTCTTCACCATTTCTTCTCAGACAATGTAATAGGTTCAATGTTGTAAATGATATGTACTATGATAGTACCTGAATTGTTTGCTTAATGGCCGGATTCTCATTTTACCCTGACAAATCTCTTTCGGATCTCATGTTTTGGCTTATTTTTCGTACTCTTCTGCAACTGGGATTGTACCTGAACTGTTTGTGTAATGAAGTGTTCTGGCCTGTGCTTTCCCCTGCAGCCCCATATGCCAGGCACCACTTTTTGGCAGGTTTGGCAGCCAGTTGCGGTTACTACACTTGGTCCTGGGGAGAAAGAGCTGTGAGCAGTCCTCCACCATAGCTAGACTGCACATTTAATGGTATTTTTTTCTTCTTCACCGTTTCCTCGTATTTTAATCCAGGTCATTATATAAGTATCTATTTCATCTTCCATTTCCTCAGTCTGTCTCTTTAACTGGCCTGAACACTGTGATGTACAATGGCAACTGATAAGCAATGTTCCTGTTCCCATATGTTCATTATTCCAGGCCTCCCCACCCCCATGACTACTCCTGCCAAGCCTAATTTCATGAGAAAATTCTTTTGCTGCTTCTCTCTTGCATTTTCTTGTTTCTGTCTGTATTTCATAAGCTCTTGTTTCTATTATCTATGAATGTAATTTTTCTTGATCCTCTGATGCCTGGATGCTTTTGTGGTGTTGCAAATCCCTGTGCATAAGAATATCTGAAAAAAATGAGCTGCTCATTAACATGTACTTGAAAAAAACAGCAAAGGACCCTTTTTAAGTGTCTTCTGATATACATGTTTGAGGGACTTACTTTTAAAAATAGGACATAAGAGCTGGTTCACAGGCACAGAGGCACATTTTATTTGGGAGAAATACTTTTGTATTTGTTTAAACACAGTTGTACTTGTTGCTTTTTGCAGATGTAGTCCTGTCAGTTACTTCCATTGCAGTTTGTTTGCCAAAGTGTGACTATAATTATAAGGGTCTGATTCTGAATTCTTTTAAGCCGTCAATCCTCCATGTACCCTGCTATTAGGAAGCCTGCAGTCAGTCTCTCAAACCAGGTAGATGGGCAAAACAAGGCAATTTTTATGTGTAGGCAGATTGTGTGAATATGGCACTTATGGATATAGTTACTTGTAGTTTAGCTACATCACAAATTTTGTCAAGAACAGATTTTCCTCATTTTTATTAACCTGACAGTAATTGAATGATATATTTCTGTAGATCAACATCAGAATTTTGTTAGCTTCAGCTAACACACCTGTTTGTTGGGAATTTTGTTATAAATCACTGGTTTCAGTGGTACTGCATCAGATTTGAACCTGGTTCTATGTAGCCAATTATTGTTCTAGATATTCAGCAGCTACAAACTGGTTGCACCAGTCTGGGCTGTAATTAGATGCTGATTCCAGTATATAGTCTCTGTTCCTCTGGACTAGAGACCATATTTTGGTGACCAATTTGACCCAAATTATGGATCTTACATTCCCATAATCATGCTGCTTAAACATAGTTCTCAAAAATTAATGTGGCTGTCAAAAATATATAAAGCACATTAGAAACAGCCTTTTCCAAGGTCATCTGAAACATGTTACTGTTGAAAGGAGAATTGCACTGGCTTAGTTCCCCCTTCATGTCTCACCATTTTACTAGTAACTTTGATCTAAACAATAGGCTAGTATCAATAACACACTGTAAGCAACTTGGATGTTGATTTGTAACCTTGTTCTCTTGAAACAATTAGTCACAACAAGCATTTTTTTCATATTTATTCTGGTTAACCATATATTTGGACCAAATCCTGTTCCCAGCAGGAGTAAAGAAACCTCAGGGGGATGTGTATCCTGTGATTACTCATTTCTCTGGTCATCTGAAGAACTGTTAATCCAAGAGCTAACCTCCACTTGTATGGGGCCAGAGCATGCTTGAGTCTGTGCTTTAACAAGAGGCTTGTGAGGGTGCTGGGGTTGTTTTTGGGAGCACTGGATTGTGACAAGCGTTAGTATTATCAGCATCAAATGTCTACAAACTTTATTCTGGATTAGTCAGGACTGGTGGATAGTACGCAGGGCAGTTTGTTAATAACTCATTTTGTTAGTGAGTGTGATCCTGTCTTTTACAAGCCAGTTTCCTCTGGACTCGATGTTCAGACAGCAGTCAGTGTTGACTGGATGGCCTTCTGTTCCCTAGGCCAGGAAACTGGGTGCAATGAGCCTCAGTCTGTTTTTTTTTAGAATATGTTTATTTGACAGCTTCTCAAAGGCTTTTTTGCCTTTTGGGGTGGTGGTGGTTGTATTAGTTGGAGGACTGGAGGCTTGTAGCTCCCAGTTTCATCTGTAGCAAACAGAATAACTGGGGCTGTTTGCACCAGGATTGGCAGACTAATGTGCCCAGGGTGGATGCAGCTCTGATGCTGAGGAGTGGGGGTTCCAGCCTTTTGACTGGAACTTCCTGGAGTGGGATGCTGTGCTGAGGAATTAAATAAGAATAGACAAACAAAAAAGCACCCTTCCTGTCTCTTGTGACACCTAAACACATTTGTACCCTACAATTTCTAGCAGTTGTTTTCTTTCTATAGTTGTCCTAAATGTTTTTTGGCACATTATTAAACAAAAATGTTTGAGTTTTGGGGTTGTTTTTTTTTGACATGTATTATACAAGCAAAGGAGAAAAATGATGCATGGCTTTGTGCTTGTTTTGGTTTCCAAACTATCAGCAAGTTTGCCACAACCTTCTCTGTTTAATATAACCAGAATTCCTGGCACCAGTGCAGCAACATGGGTTGTCAAGGCAGAGAGAAAAAGCCTGCCCTCATCCTGTATGTCTCCATTAGGCAGGACAGGCACCCTGTCCACAGAGATACTACCTGGTGGTCTGAAGGCTGAGGCTGATTTGCCCAGGCTTTTCATGACTTCCAGCCTTCCAAAGCAATTTGTGGTCCCAGCAGCAGAAGCAGTTTGATAAAACCAGTGCAGATTTTTGGGTACTTTAGGAAGCCCCCAGGTTGAGATTCTTGTGTTTAGTTTCTCACGCCCTTTCTGTAACAGTCTGCAATACACACAATTTCTTTGTTGTCTTCATCTGAACATTTTTTTCCCTAGCATCTAGAGCAAATGCATAAATACCAAGATGGCCATTTGTTTTCCTTGAAACCTTTGTTGAACTGTTGAAGGATATGTATATATTTGTGTATCTATATATATATCAGGAAAAATGGATTAATTACTTTCCCTGCTTGAGAGGCTCTGCTGCAAACACATTTTCTCTCCTCTGCAGAAAGAGCTGCATGTTGTACTACTTAACAGGAAAGGTCATCTATTGTCATTGAATTTTGTTGTTCTCAGAGGAATGATGTAAAAATATCAAAGTGGGAAAATCAGTGAGTTTTCTTTTTCCAGTATGAACTATTGAGAGCACTTGCATGGCAAGTTGGATTTGCATAACACTTTGGCTTTCAGGTTGCTGTTCTTAATCTTGCAGACCTGCAGCTGAAGCTCAGTATTGCTCTTTGTTGATTATTGACACAAGTTTGCACAAAATGACCCATGAAAATGGTGTTCCTGGGTTGCTTCTTGTATGGACAATGGAAAAGGGATCAAGGAAATGTTTTATACACTTCCTTTTGATTTAAATCTGTGATTGGATGTTTGATTGCAGTATGTCCTCTGATTATGTAATTTATGCTCTTTCTGCCTGCCTCTGTTTTGTCCAGAGATGACCGAGGCAACCTGCTATAATGACATTTCTGGACATTTTTCTCTGTGTGTGCTTATAGCTTCCAAGGACTTCTCCCCAACTCTGAGCACTCCTGGGAGGCAAAGTAGAGCAGTCCCACTGAAGCCCTGCGCACCAAAGTGGGATTTTTGTGAGAGAGAGACAGAGGATGGGATATTTATGAGGCCTACATAGATAGGACAGAGCATTAAATCACTGCCTCATAGATCTTCCTTGAAAAGTACTGAGAAGAAACAGTAACTGTTATTCTAGCCAATATGTTAATAGGATATTTGAATGACTTGTAACCCTAGAACCACTTTGTGGTTGGCAAGATAGAACTCTTCAACTCCTGCTTTGCTTACCAGAATTCCTGGGGCATTATGTACACAAGC
This sequence comes from Psittacus erithacus, assembly GCA_009867235.2. Taxonomy (NCBI): domain Eukaryota; kingdom Metazoa; phylum Chordata; class Aves; order Psittaciformes; family Psittacidae; genus Psittacus; species Psittacus erithacus. The sequence goes on along the minus strand of WYDI02031301.1, from coordinate 25,760 downwards.
AAGGGGGAACAGTTGGGAATACAGGCTCCCTTGGAGCTAAGTGTCCCTGTCAGATATCAGCATACTTGGAGAATGAAGACTGAAGTGCAGTGTCCAATAACTTGAATTATTTTGCAGAGAAGACAAGATCTGAGGTTTTTGTCTTCAATACAGCACAGTGTAATTCATAATCCTGAACTATTTGTATCACCAAGTTTGGTAGCAGGGTAGCCTAGCAGCTGAGAGATTAAGCAGATAAAGTATTCATGTCTTGTGTAAGCTGCTAGTCTCACCCTGGAAAGAGAAAATTTGTTCTCTTTTGTTTTCATGTGCATTCTGCCAAATACTCATTCTTTCCACTCTACGTTGCATTTTCATAATGGGCTTACACGGTGATCTGATGGAGGCTGTGTTTTGCTGCAGTACACTTCCTTGGAACGGGAGTATCTCCATGTAACCCAGCATACTTATTTCATCTGTTTTGCAGTCTGGAGGCTGCCAGCATTGGATTCATCATCATCATAGACAGACGACGGGACAAATGGAGCGCAGTCAAGGCATCCCTGACACGGATAGCAGTAAGTGCTTACTTTTGTTATTTATCTTCTGGAAATTTAGATTAGCTGTTGAACCTTCAGCACAGGATACAGTTTCATGTGCTCATTTTTAGCTCACATTTTCTGGCTGTGGATGCAGATTCTTCCCTGCCCTGAAGCTCTTGAGTGTTAAATAAAAGAGGGAGGAAGATGCAGAAACAAATTACACAGCCTTGTTTACTGCTGAATTAAGACAAATTCCTTATTTGCTGGGTTGACTGCAATACAAATTCTAGTAATTTGCAGTTGGTTCCTAGAAGCGTATAAGAGACGTACACTTCTGTGCACTGATGCAACGATGTGGCCTACTTATGAAAGGAACAGATCTCAGGGGGCTTCTGTTTGCATGGTAGTAAGCAATCTCTGTCAGAAACTCGTAATAGCTTATTCTATCTTGTTTGCAAAAGTCAGAGCTAAGCACTGATTTTCAGTGCCAACGAAAGTAGCTGGTTTTATACACCTATTATTAGGAATATGTGCTGTGAGAGCAAGCACGTATACACAGAAGTGTAGGAGGGATAACCAAGGCAACTTTAAGTTTTTTCAAGGAATTTAAACAGAATTGCTTTTCGTTCTCAGTTCTTTTTAGTTGCTCTCCTCTAGAAATTGTTCTTTTTTTTATGTTGATGAGCTCAGAGGAGTGTGTGAGAGATGTAGGATGGGTGTTGCAGACAGGGCCATGTCTGATTAATGTGTTGAGTACCTGTGTGTGTGGAAGAATAAGCGAGGTTAAAAATATTAAAAACCCGTTCCAGAAGGAGAAGGTAGGTCAGCCGGGGGAATTCCTCTGCGCCACCATCTTCTTTCACCAAGTCTAACGTTGGTAGCCAGTTTTGCCCTCTAGTGGCGGCAGCCTCCAGAACGGGAAAACCTACGGTGTGATAGCGCAAAAGGGGATTGATGTGGTTAAGATCTCGGGGAGGAAGGTGCTAGTGAAGAAACTTTAGAGCTCTCTGCTAAATCCATATAAGAAAACAATGCATGTCTGGGCAGTAAAAAAGGGCCAGTTTTTCTATCAGCTTTGAAGATTGTGGCAATGGGCACATACTGAATGGACCAGCTGATACTATTAGCAGCTGGACTGAGCAAGGTTCAGTGAGTCCTACATGATTTGCCCTCTTTAGGAAACACTTGGCTGAAAATTCCCTTGGCCTTCCTGTAAGGCAGGGTTGTGCCTTCTAATAGTTCCATGTTTCTTGCAGGGAGCATTTCCAGGAAACCTGCAGCTAGTGTTTGTCCTGAGACCTTCCCGCTTTATCCAAAGGGCAATCGCTGACATTGGCATTAAACTCTATCGAGATGACTTTAAAATGAAGGTACCGGTAAGCATGCATTTTTTGCCCATGTGTTTTCTTTATCTCCGTGCTTGCAGTTATCAGGTGTCAGCAATTTCTCATAACCCAACCCAGTAAATGAAATTTTATTGTATGTGGCAACTGGAGACTTTTATCAGGGTCTGTAGGATTTGCATAATAGTAATGTTAAAGAGTTAATTTCCAGTGGATGCTTCACAGTATTTAATGGACATGCTCCTATATCAGTCTAGCTATAAAATGTGACTTGTTTTTTAAGTATTGACATATAAGTCCATTGGAGCCATTCCCCTGATGTAGGTAGAGGTAGATCTTCTCACTTTAGTGACAAACGTAACTATTTAGTACTACAGAGCAGTGAAAGGCTAGGGCTGAAGTCTGCACTATTTTATGTATTATCCATGGTTATCCATGGGACTGCTGACAGTGGTCTGTTAAATGCTTGCATAACATTGTCTGTTCTTAATGCCTTTGATCCCCATGCCCTCAAGATTCGAAGTCTGGCTTTTACTTCTTTTTATATACACTTGGCATATGCTGTAAGTTAGCGTTCCTAAAAGAGTTTAAGTTTTAGATTATTCTATGAGAGCTCTTTAGGGAGTTGTTCATAGCTGCATGTTTGCATGTGGTTTCAAAGTGATTTATAAACAAACTTGAGTTATGATTGTTGATGGTATTTCATCCTGGACCAGATTCATACTGTGTTCCACAATGACTTTACTGGAATGATTTCATATGATTGTTTTGGATTTTGCTTGTGGTCTTATACAGTTTTGCAAAAGCTCTGTGGCTCTCCTCCAACAGATTCTAGCTCTGTCAGTGCATAAGTTTGAAGATCAGGTGTTTAAAATACTTTGCGCTTCTTCTGAAGTAAGAGACACCAGCCTGTTTATTACAATACATACAGAAAAGGAACCACAAATATTCATTTGATTATTGTGGATTAAACTGTAGTGTTGACTGTAGTTTGTCAAGGGTGACTTTTTGGTAATTGAAATGCAAAATTGATGTAAAAATACATGTTTGGCTGCAAAACAAAATCTTTCAATTTTATAGCACCTTAAAAACTGGATGTTCCTGTATTTAATAAGACACAATCTGTTGCTGTAGCAACTGTTGTACCAGCAACTGCAGCCTAGGAAGGGACAACTTCACCAAGAATTAGCATTTTCTAAGAATTCAGCATCTTCTATACTTTTAGCTATTTATTTGGTGACAATGTTGAATTTCAAATTCAACTTGAAACTATCAAAGTTGGAAGGGAGGTTAATTCTGGGCAGGGATCAAGCACTGCAGTAAGTATTAAATAGTAACTCATCTTTCTTATGGGCAGGAAAATCAAGATATGAGTTTACTTTGGGATTGTCTTGGCCATTCAGATTTTGAGCCATCTTGGGTTTGCTCATAGAGCTATTTAGGGCAGTCTTACAAAACTAAGAGAATGATATGCTTGTTGCTAAATCTGCCTGCCTCCTGCCCAGATAGCTGTAGACAGTCTTCAGTTTTATGTACATGCTGTCCACATATGCCTGATGCTATCATAATTTGCTTAGGGTTGTGCTAAATGTGTCTTAAGTTCTTGGGGTCTGTCATGATCTGTGGAGGGGCCTTTCACCTGTGTTTGCAGCCCATCCTAAAAAGACCATGCCAACACAGGCATGCCCCTGTGTTACCCCAGTTTCAGATGTGGTTAGTAACTGAGAGAGACATCTCTCTGTCCTCCTTGAAAATTGCATACTACATGCCAAGCATGAGAAGAGGGCCAGAGAATTCTCATCCCGTTGGAGATATCCTTACCAAAGCAATTAAGTGTCAGTACCTATCTTGAGTACCACCATCAGCTTTTCGATTGTTTGCAGGTGTTTGTTCATGTTCTGCATTTGGCACTATGACAACATAAATGCCATAACTGGGCTGTGGATGGGTTGCATTTCTTAACATAACAAGTGAGTCAGGGCCAGGACATAAGCATTCGAACAGGGGCTTCAATAATATGGTGTGCATTTGTTAAGGAAACATTTGTTGAACAATCAGACTGCAAATATATTCAGTAAAGTAGATTTGCTGGGTTAAATCAACACTGAATTGACTAGAAGTCAGAAGGTCAAACAAGAACAGGAAATAAAGGCTGAAATAATAAACCAGGCACAATAAGGAAATGCAGGATTTATATGACTTATTGACATACAAATGTGGTTAATAAAACCCCCTGAGATAAATCTCTATTGGGATAGTGATTTGATTAAATATCATTACCCAAGGGAAAGGTATAGAAATATAGGAGATATACCAGAGTTCATCTGACTTAAAATCTGGAAATTTAAAAGGGGCACCCAGAGATTTACCTAAGGAACCTCCCTTTCTGGGAAGTGAATTAAACCAGCTTCATAGTGTACACAAAAAGGTGAATAATCTGTCCATAGCAAGCACTTCTTTGATCTTTGTAGGCTGTGACTTCTTTCAGATGGCCTAACTCATCACAAAGCAACCCCACAGTAGCTCTGTGTCCTGGGCTGGCCTGCCTATGCATGTCCTCCTCTTCTAAACTGCTACTTTCTTATATGCTACAGCTTACTGAATGTGGATGGTCTTCAGTCTGGCAAAAAGTGGAAGATGCTAAGCCTCTGTAAGACAAGTTTCTTAGGTGGATGTCAGATTGCTCCTAGGCTTCCTCCTGCAGAGATGCCTGCAGGGCAAAGTCTTGTGCTTTGTCAGGTAGCACCATAGCTGGTGTGCTTTGAGGCTCATGCTGAGCATACGGGGTTAAAGCAAACATCTTCCTAAAAGAAAAGCCCAGAGAAGTTGTGAATGCCCCATCCTTTGAAGTGTTCAAGGCCACATTGGACAGGGCTTTGAGCAACCTGGTCTAGTGGAAGATGGCCCTGCCCATGGCAGAGGATTGGAACTAGATCATTGTTCAGGTCCCTTCCAAACCCAAACCATTCTGAGATCCTATGACAGTATTCCTCTGTAGTTTCAGTGAACTTTGGATTATCAAAAGATTTCCAATTTGTCAGCAACATCTCTGATGAGGAAGAGTTACAAAGCAGTTAAGACCTACTTTCTTAAAGGTAATTTGCAGTTCAGAAGTAATGCATAGACTGCATGTTCCAATCTGAGACTACTCCAAGATGATGTCGTTTTTTGATTTTTCTTGATTATAACAAAACACTGTTTGGTAACACATTCACGGAATACTTTTCCCTTTTAGCTTTCACTCAGATACTCTGTGCTTTCTTTGCCCCAGTTTCTTCACCAACAAGGTCTCCTGGCCTCTGTATTTAGCAGCTGGGTTCAAGGTGAAGATGAACTGCTGGAAGTAAAGAGCTACTGAATTAAGGACTACTTGAGAATATTTAACTCATAAAAGTTCATGAGACCAGATGCATTGTCCCCAATATTCTTGTTTCCAAGTTAGGATGCTAAAGTCTGGATGGGCGGACAACTAGATGGATTTAAAAACTAGTTGCATGATTGGGCTCAGAGGGTAATGGTTAATGGGTCATACTCTACCTGGAGGTCAGCAATGAGTGGAATGATGTAGTCATATCTGCTGTTTAACATCTTTATTAGTGACTTGGAAGAGGCAACATGGCATGCTGTCATCAAGTTTGCAAATGACACTAAACTGGGGGGCAGTGGGTACACTGAAAAACAGAGCCACTGGGATGTAAGCTCAAGGAATGGGCTGACAAGTATATTATGAAATAAATAAGAGTCAAATACAAAGTTCTGCAACTGGGAAGGACTTTCTTCCTCAATAAGGAAGAGTCCACATTCTTCCGTCCCAACAACAAACAGTGTTGTATTGTTGACAACAACACGGGCTATAGCCTGACTGTCCAGGGAGCAGCTTTGCTGACAAGGACCCGAGAAGTTGGTAGACAGAAAGCCATAAATGAGCCAGCAGTGTGCATTGGCAACAAAGGAATCTCTCTGCATCCTGCATTCACGGCAGCAGTACTGAGAGGAGCATAGCCAGCAGATTGAGACAAGTGATTATCCTGCTTTATTTGGCTCTTATTAGATCGCATTGAGAATACCCTCTCCAGTTTTGGTTACCCCAGTACAAGAAAAAATTAATCTGAAGTGAGGTCAACAGAAAGCCAACAAGAAGGTCAGGGCTTGGAGCATGTACTCTGTAAGGAGATACTGAGGCAACTGGGCTTGTCTAGCCTGGAGAAGGGGAAGCTTGAGAGGGTTAATGCAACATACCAGCAGCTTTCCAGTTTCTCCAAGTACACAGCCAAGTTGTGCATGACAGTAGGAGAAAAGATAACTGACACAAAGTGAAACAAGGGCAGTTCTGAGTTAAGGAAAAACTTTTTCACCACAAAGGTAATCAGGCAGTGGGCCAGACTGCTTAAAGAGGTTGGACAGCCTCAGTCCTTAGAGGCTTCCAGAACACCCTGAGCAACCTAGTTTGATCTCAGCTGACCCAGCTTTGAGAAAGAAGTTAGATTAGAGACCTGAGGTTCCTGCCAACCTAAATTATTCTAGTATGATTCTGTAACAAAGATCAGCTAAAAACCTGTTCAGGTTTGTTCTCAAGGCTTTTCTTAGAGCATTGTCAGCCTAGAACCATACATCCTCTTGCCTCCATACGTCTGTACTCATCTCATTGCCCACAAAGCTTGCAAGTGTACTTACCATTCTCCCTTGGAGCTGCTGACATGCATAGTCGGTTAGAGTGAAGTACTACATTTGATATATGTTAAAGCGTAAGGCTTAACATTTCTAGTCTTTTTTTGCTCAAAATCATGTTTTCTGTGGCTGAAATCATGATGTGTTTTCTGTGGCTGAAATCATGATGTATTTTCTAGATGTTAGACAAGGCATAATTGAAGTGGTCACCAAAGGTAATACTGCTTACCCAAAGCTGAATGCAAATCTAGTTTTGCTTTCATTAAGCAAGTCTAGTGGTAAGGAGACTCTTTAAACTAAGAAAATTTGTTTAGGTTTGTCTCCCATTTCTCTTTCGTTATGGTTTAAAATGGAATAATGCAGTGTACTCAGTGGACATACAATGCCATAAAAATGATACAGCTGAAAGGAAAATCTTACTCTCTCTGGTCTCATTTCAACACTTCCTTGGGTCAAGTGGTTGGTGTTGAGGGAGCTGTTTAACCTGTTTACTCCTTGATTTCTCTGTAAATAACAGTTACCTAGAAAATACAAAAATTATTTCATGGAAGTTTGTGAGAACATTATAAACACTTTAATTTTGCTTTTGATGTACATGCAGAATGACTGCATCTTCAGCTTAGCAAGGAGCAAGATGATGCCAAATTATGGTTAATTCAAGAATAGCCATATGCATGTTGTGATGAAAACCTAGTGCAAATAAACCATCCATTGCATGAATAAATACATAATGGGAACTTACTGGCTATGGTGGAACTGCAGGTTGGTCATACGTTAAAGGCAAACCCGGATCCTAGGAACAATGATTGAAAGGGCTTGTTATTTCTCTCAGTCCATTATGTTTGGATTTGTTTCAGATCATCATGTTAAATTCTGTCTCTGATCTGCATGGCTATATTGACAAAAGTCAGCTGACGCGGGAGCTGGGAGGAACCCTGGAGTATGGCCACAGTCAGTGGATACATCACCGAACTGTGAGTATTGGTGTTCTTACACACACGTCTACACCCAAAATTGTCCAGATGATGAATGTAGAGCAACTACTAAGTAGTAACTCTTCAGCTGCATTTCAACCTATGGATTCTCCTAGGGACTCATGGAAAGAGGAAATCCATGACTCAAATAGAGAAAGGTAAGTTCCCCAAATGTCTTTAGCAGAAGTAGTGATATGTATCTCACTGTTTACCTGGACTATGGCCTTACTCAGCAAGGCTTTTTGGCATATTCCTGTCTTTTGAGTAATTGATGATATTCATAGGCCTTTAGTTCATGGTTGAAGTTGAACATAATTTTTAGCACTTTACTGAATCAAAGGTCAAAATTCTCACTTTAATGTTTAATTATGTCCATGGCTTTAAAAGAAGAAAAATACTCAAAACACTTCATTTTATTTCTTTGGTGGAAGGTAGTTAATTGTAGGAAGGCAGAAAACTTTTTTATTCTATTGCCTTTGAGGAAACTTGTTACAGGTTTGATTGTTCCCTTTTTGGGTTGGTTAATGCATTTCAGTGGCTGCTTCAAAACAATGAAGACAATTCCTTATGGCACCCAGAAAAGGTAACAGTTTACAAAAAACAGACCCCAAGCCCTGGCAGATTAGCAGCCTAAATATTTTCTCATCCTATCTTAAGTAAACATGGAAAAAGCTGGGTTCTCATTCTAGCAAATGAATTAATTTTCCAAAGACTGAATGCAGTGTTTGAATCTGTGTGTCTGCTTGCCAGGGTGGTATGCTGGAACTCATACCTAAGTAGCCCCAAGGTTTTACAGTGTTCTGAGCAGTCCTGGGTTTTAGTCTTTTGTTGCTGACCCACATGTTATATCTAACTCTTGGAAAAAGAGATTTTTCTGAGGTAGCTTTGTTAAGTCAAGTCAGTTTTGTCACTTTCATCACTTCCCTGTTATCAGTTTCTGTGCTTTACTGGCCTTATGAAATTAAATTTTACTCTCCTTGAGAACCACCAAATATTTCAAGCTTCTAAATATTCAGACACAGAATCTGAATTTCTCTAACACTGATCTGAACACATTCACAGCTGTGTTGACTACACTGAGGTTAGACTTGAGATATATGAACAGGCTTACATGTTAAAAGTATCAAAAATGTGTGACTGTCCTTGTAGGAGGGGTAAGTCTGAAGGAATCATCTATATGAGCTCTCAAACAGCTAAAGGCTTGAAAAAATGAGGAAGGTGAGTAAAAAGAGGTACAAGAAAGGCTGTACTGTTCATTAATGACAGAAGTTTACAGAAAGCACGAATATATAGTTTTGGGAAATATGCGGATAAAAATGAGCCAAGATTTGAGGAGACGTTGAGGTGACGTCGAGGTGACGTCGTCCCCAGATCTTTTGGTTAAATTTGTCTGAAAAACTTTTACCAAACACAAAGATTTGGAAAAAAAAACCAACCCACAGATGTAACCTAGGTATGTGAAGTAATTTATTTCTCATACGCAGAGGAGAGGGTGGGAGCAAGCATGCTATTAAGTGAAACACTGATAAGCTCATGATGCAGGCAGCCAAGGAATTTCTGCTGGATAAGTTGTCATCAGGGCAGTGTCAGCCTTCATGGCACCTTGAAACAGCCCAACTTTCAGTCTTGCCGAGCTACAGTCTTCATGCCTTTTGCTGCTCCTTTTAGTGTTCTCGTGTCTTGTCCTGACAGTACTTTTTTTCTGAAACTGTTGCTAAATGATAGTGAAACAGCGATCTCACTTCGTAGCTCTTTGTTTCTGCTTTCTTATCTTGAATAGCTGGGAGCCTATGAGCTTTCTTGCTCACAAAGTACTTTTCTGGTTTTTAAGTAAACAGCTTTTGGTCGTGGATAGCTCTGTCTGTGCTGCAGTCAGAAGTGTGACATTTCAGCCAACTTTAATCCAGTAGTTTCAGTGATGAGAACAGCAGGCTACAGCTGCAAAGAACTAAGCCAAAGCATATGCAGATCTGTACTGCTTATGTTGAAAGCAAGCAAGAATTTATGGGGAAAAAGGGAAGAAGGTTAAGAACCCTGCTAGCATTGACTCATCTGGGACATGTTTGAGATCATGTATGTGTAATGTAATTTCTTTCTGCATCTTTTGAATGATGATCCGCCTCTAGTTTGTTTTTCACTGAGCACACAGCATGTTTTTGAGTGTCATGGTTGCAAATGGGGAATTCCCATCATTGCTGGAGAAGGGAATGCAACTTGCAATAACTATGTAGTGTCTGCCTGGGTATAAAAGCATTCCTGGTGTTGTTGACTGACTCAAGCCATTGGGTGGGTTAGATCAGAAAGTGTAAAGAAGAAACTATTGTTTTTCTAAACAAAACAATGCAGTCCCTAAAAAAAAAATTGGGCCATGATCATGAAAAAATACCCCATGCAGTTACTTGCTACTAGAGAAAAAGTTTTTTGTCATAACTAGCAAGTCTAAACAGTATATTCTGCTCTGAAAAGGCAGCATTGTTTTTAAGCCTTTCTCACCTCCTTTTTCTTCAGGAAAACCAAAGTTTTCTGACAAGTTATGTTTTGATGCACCAAAGATACAAAGAAACAGCAAAGCTCCAATGAATTTATGTATTTAAACTATATTTGCAGTGCGTCATTCTTGTATTTCTGTACTAACATGAACAGATGGGAGGGAGTGACTGGAGTGCATCTAGTACAGATAGGCAGGATGAAGATGCACATTTTCAAAAGCATGGGGGAAGACAGATTGCTGCTGGGTGAATAATGACTGTGTAAATATAGATGTAAAAAGGCTTTGCCCTAAATACTTTCAAAGTCCCCTCAACTTAAATAAAGCCTTCATTAAAATTTTAAGCACACTAAAGTTTCCCAGCAAGCACAGGCAAAGGATCTGAAGTTCCAGTCCTGACTTTGAAGCTGATGTCCTCTATGGTTTCATTATGTCTGCTAAGCCCTGGGAATTCCCCAGCAGGTTCATGGAGGTGACAATACTTGTAGGCCTAAGAAAAGATCATTTGTGACACAGGGATTTATATTTTCACTTTTAGCATATCCGCCCAACGAAAGACAACATAGCCAGGTTTACAGGCATGTAACACTTGCAGCGCAGTATGCCTGAAGGACTAAGCATTGTTACAGGGCTAAGGGGAAATAACCAGTCTGTAACTTTATGCTTTTGCTTTTCCAGGCTATTGAAAACTTTGCAATGACAGTAAAAACAACAGCACAGATGCTACAGACTTTTGGAACAGACCTAGCAGAGACTGAACTTCCCAACGATGTACAGTGCACAGAGGAGCTCCTCTCTGCACACACTGACCACCACGGCAAGCTGAAGGTGAATGTTGTCTCATGACAGCACCATCAATTCAATATATGATTTTTGATTCAACAAAATTTTCTGCCATCATTTGGGATTCCATTGTCTGGAAATTACAGAAGAGGACAGAAACCTGGGTTCAGGAGGTCGATTTGATTGAACTATGAAAAAGGACTTTTTGCAGCTTCAGGAATAATAGAACAAGGAAATGTCACTGCTGTGTGAGAGAGTGCTATAGGGTCACATCTGGAATAGCACAGGCTCCTGATGAAGAGTTCATCAGAAAGGATGAATTCACACTGGGCCAGATTTAAGGATAATCCAGAAATAGACAGAACTATCAAACTAGATGATGACTTGTTTTGTTTTTCAAAAAGATTTGGGTCAAGTTTAGCTTTGTAGAGTAAGGCTCAGAAGAAAACATTACTGCTTTCAACAAACACCTTAAGTTAAACACAAGAGAAAAAATGCTACTTAAGCTATATTAACACAAGAACAAGTTTCACACAAGAAGTGTGCAGTGATGTGGGGACTCCTTAGCTGATATGTTAATGTTTGAGCTTCATTGTCCTTTTCGTCGTTCATGTTTCATGCTCAGAAGACGCCTCCTTCTGTGGATGACTCCTTGATGGCTGACATACTGTGTCTCAGCTTTTCACAAAGTTGTTTAAGGAAATTCCATTAAGAAGTGCTATGTCTCAGCACAGTCCCTTAGCTCACTGAACAATCTGCAGCACACATTCAATTTGTGGTAGAATAATTTATTTTGCAAGTTGCCAGGTCAGAAATGCAGTCTTCTCAGAAGTTATATGCTATTGCTTTTCTTAGAAATATATAATTCAATGTGAATAAATTTAGTCTCTACATTTCTAGAAAAAATGTCATCTTTAGTAAGCATTTATATTTTGTTCAAAGTATTTAACAACTTATGAAAGAATCTTCCTTTAGCATTACTATGTTGTACATCTGAGAGGTGTGAGCATTGATACAGCAAGTACATACAATTTGTTCGGCTTGTTTTTTCCCCTCAGGATGAGCTGAAACTAGCTGTGAAGCAGGGAGCCACCTTACTGACATGCATTAGGGAGCCAGTCACCCGAAGCGCCAACTGCAAACTCAGTTCAGATGAACTGGAAAATGTCGCAACAGTAGAAAGGTCAGTGAAGCTAGATTACCTTGTGCAAGTTGCTAATTTATTCGTAAGAAATGCAAGTGTAACTTAAATGATTTAAATATGCAGGTGAGAATTTCCCAGTGGTTAAGCTGTTCAGGATATATTTGATACGTAATTCAGAGAAGGGAATAGCTTTGAGGAAGTTACCTGATTAAACTGTCAAGGCAAGTTCAAACCAGTCCTGAATGTCTTCATAATTTTTTGTTGGACCACTAACTACCTTGCTGAAGATATGCATGTCTGTGAAAACACTTGGGGAAGAACAGGTGAAAGTGATATTCTGAAGCATTACTCTTCACAGCTGCACAGAGAGAGAGAAACCTCTATTCTTTCCTACAATACTAGCAATATTGCTAAATAAATAAATAAAATTGCTAAATAAATAAATTTAAAAAAAAAAATACCTGCAATAAGGCTTTTAGTCACCATGTAGAAGTTTCTGCCGTGCCATGTGATGCAGTGGAAAGAGAAACACTGTGCCAGTGTTTCAGTGCGTTTGCATTCACTGGGAGCAAAGCAGCCAAAAGTAAAGCTGAGCTGATATTTTTCACTGAATACTTTAAAATCTTTTAAACAGTCATCCCAAAGGAATTTGCGAATTCATCTTGAATTCAACAACTACCTTTGATTAAAAACATGTTTTTCAGGGACAGATTGAAAACAGGACTTTGTTTTTAGGAGAAATAGGAGGGAGCTATTAGCGTTTATCCCAATATGGTGATTCCAGTACTCACTGAGCTTGTAGGAGATCAGGCCTGGTCCCCTGCCTGCCCAAAGATCTCCTGCTTACTGAAATATAGTATCTTCAGAAAAGACTCGTTTCCTTTTCCTTTTCCTTTTCCTTTTCCTTTTCCTTTTCCTTTTCCTTTTCCTTTTCCTTTTCCTTTTCCTTTTCCTTTTCTCCATTTAAACTCTTCTACTTTGTAGTATAATTAATAGATCATTGAAAGACTGTGAGGATGATTCACTAGTCTGGTGTCAGGCAGTTTACTCAGGATGTACGACACCTTGATACTAATTTCTTTGTGAATAAATGCTCCGTCATTTACACAAAGTGAAACATTATCCATGAAAGGCATTATGAGCTTCTAATCTATTGTTTTTAATTGACTGGGAAAATTATTCAGTCTTTGCCTATTTCTGATGGGTGAAGAAAATGAACAAATTGTACAGTTCTGCTTTAAACATTCCTTAAAATAATAACTGCATCATATTCAGTCTTCAGTAGTCTGGGATGAATTACTGTTGAAAAGTTGGGTGGAAGCTAAAGAGAGACAGCTGCCTTTGGCTGCCAGCATGTGGAACAGCTCTGTGTTCCTATTGCAGGTCAGGAGGCAGGACTGCAACTGCCACAGTGGAACCATGCGGTTGTCGCTCTTCAGTCACACTCTTGCCTGTCCCACTGCAACTTTCATTCTCTTTTGTTAAAGGGAAAGTTGACATAGAACCTTCTTACATTATAGGCTCCCCACCGTCTCCCTACTCTGCTTTCTGCCATCAACTGGTGTAACTGAAAAGAAACAAACTATAGAAAATAAACAAGTTCTTTTAATTCTGATTTCTTAACAGGTTGTTAGCTCAGTTGGATGAAACAGAAAAGGCTTTTGATCAGTTTTGGACCAAGCATTACCTAAAACTAGAACAATGCCTGCAGCTTCGACACTTTGAACATGATTTTAGAGAGGTATTTCATTCGTTCATTTTGTCTGTCCTTCCCTTATAAGATCAAATTTTACTCATACTCGAAGTATACTGACAATAAAAAAAGGAGATTGCAAGAAAAGCCCTTCATTGTGAAACAGGGAATAGATATTCAAAAATTAAATTCTTGACAGCTATCAGATATTTTACAACATTTGAAAAAGGTGCTGTGAGGAAAGTGCCTCTTTCGCCAATGTGTGAAACACCAACTTCTCAATAAATCATTTTGCATTTATGTGTGATGTTACCAAATATCACTTCTGTGATGGTAAATCCAATCCCACCAGAGTCATTGCAATACAGTTCAGGAAGCCCAACTGCCAGCCCAGAGGCTGAATTAATATAGGCTCCTGGAATATTATAGACTCTGGAGTCACAGGTCTTCAAAACTATGTGGGCCTAAATAGTGAGAAGCAGGGCAAGTCTTTGAGGAATAGTTGATTGTTGCTTTATTCCTTGGCTTTTCCAATTTGGAACAAGCTGAAAGACTATACTTGATATGAAGGAACAAGCTGAAAGAATAAATTTGATATGCAGATCTTCTAAGAGATGTAGGTGAATGTTTAGAAGGCATAAGTTTGCTATAATTTTGTATCTTGTGATGGGATTTTCGGTGGGGTTTTTTTGTTTGGGGTTGTTTTGTTTATTTTTGTTGCTGCTGTTGTTTTTTAGGTAAAACTGGCGTTGGATAATCTCATGGAAGCACAAGTAGGTTTTGCTGACATTGGAGACAGTGTGACTCGAGTGGAGCACCTCCTAAGGGAACAGAAACAACTGGAAGAGAAAGGACAGGTTTGCACTCGACATAGTATTCTGCCTGCTATGGACATAATCTTCTAGGCACTTCTCTGTCACTTTCCTTACTTCATGCTTACTTTCTTCTCGTGAGTCATTATTTTAAATTGGAAAACTCAGGTCCTGATTTCCAGCAGCCAGAGTTGTTCAGATCCAGTAGTTCCAGTGGATTTCTTGGAAAGCTAGAATGCAGTTCAAAAATTGTTATTTCAAACATGGAAAGGTTAGGTCCATCTTTGCAATCTAAAAAGCTCAGAATACTTAGCAGGTTCCCTTGGCCAGATGACTTTTAAGAGCATTCTATTCAGACTCATAACAGTTTGAGGAACACCTATGCCTTCCAATAAACACCTTCTTCAGACATTTGGACTTTGTAATGCCATCAGCTGGTTAGCCATGATATACGTCATATTTAGTATTATTAGAAAGCATTGAAAAAAATGTTTAAGTTGAATTAGAGGAGGATGTACATGAACAAATGAAAAAACTGGTGATCATCATTTTAAAGAACAGGGTTAAGATTTAGAAATATTGTGATCTTTGCACAGCTCTTCTGTAGATGAGTAAAGGAAGAAAAGCTACAGTAACATGCATCTTCCTTTCACTGACCATGTCACATAACGTATTGATGTATGCTCTGTTCCTGTTAGCCACCTCTAATTTCATCCTACTGTGATTAAGCTTATGAACTGTACTCTGAAGAGTTTTCCAAAGTATATCTTGAAATGAAAAATAAACTAAGGCATTATAAACCAGCAATTAGTTAGTAAAATAATACAGGTTTTTTATTATTGGGAACCTTGTAGGGGAAAAAACTTGTATAATGAATGTCCCCAGTACATGAGAAAGAAGGTGGCATACAATCGCAGAATCACAGTTATCACAGAACAATTAAAGATGGAAGAGACTTCTGGGGCTCATCTTGTTCAACACTCCTGCTCAAGCATGTCTGCCTAGAGCAGGGTGCCCAAAAGGGCAGGTTGTTCAGATGGCTTTTTAATACCTTCAAGGAGGGAGAGTCCACAACCTCTCTGGGCAACCTGTTCCAGTGCTTGGTCATCTTCACAGTAAAAAAAGTGTTTCCTGATATTCAGATGGAACCTCTTGAGTTTCAGTATACTCACTGACAACAAAGTTGGTAAGTATAAAGTAAGACATATCAGCTGGATTAATACCCCAAGCCTTTACCTCCAGGCTACTGCAGGGTTTACAGAGATGGAATGACTTTTTTATGCATGTAATTTTGACATCTAACTTAGGATTTTTTTTCTCATTAACTTGCCAGGAACCTTTGGAGAAGGCCCAGTCTCTATCTGTCCATGGAGAACAGCTCATCCAAAACAACCATTATGCAGTTGACTCTATTAGACCAAAGTGTGTTGAACTCAGGCGCATTTGTGATGACTTTACCAATGAGACCAAGAAAAAGTATGATATTTTGGGAAAGTCTCTTGAGCTGCATAAGCAGTTAGATAAGGTGAGTGAACCTTCTCACATAACAATCCTAGTAAGGTCCTTTACAAAATTAAAAAAATGAATGTTTTTATAAGCTCAGGTAATTTGAATGAAGAGAAGTATTCCTTTTTTTCTCTATTTCATTCAGAAATTGTTAATATAAAAATTGGAGCAGTAGTTTCCTATAATTATGGTTTTTAAATGATGAAAAGTAGGAAATAAAACTAAGCAAAAACAGGCTAGGCCTAAATTTGAAATAAGAACCAAATGAATTCCAGTGCTTAAAAATTAACAGCTTACTGCTTGTTCAGTTGTTTTCCCTTTTCCTGATCTAGACAGAATAGCAAGCTAAAAGCTTTGAGAATGTCTGCATGCTATTCCAGCCTCATCTGAAACAAGAGTTATCAAAGTTTTACTGTAAAAAACTATTTTGGAGTATTTTTAATTGAGTTTTATGGGGGGCCTAAGAAGTTTTGAGGAGTTTTTGTAAGATTCAAGTATTCTTTTGGGGTTTTGGATAATTGTGTAACTGAACACTGAAATGAGGTAGTAAAGCTGGCAGATTCGATTTGTTACCACAAATTTGTTACCATACAGATTTGTTACCATTTACCCTCTTTGCTCAGATTGTTATTATTTTACATGTTACTGGAACATCTAACCCATAAGAGCTGAACTGTACTTGTTATTGTTCTATATATCTAGGCGGGGTGACTTGTGGCCAGCAACTGTTGGGTGCTATGAAGGAACATTGATTCCCTTTAGTGACTTTAGGGCAAATCCATATTTTGTGAAGTAGAAGCAGCACTTCACAACATGGTCTGCCAGTGATGATGAAGTCCTTCTTACCCCATTTTTCTTTAAAGGCAAGCCAATGGTGTGAAGCTGGAATCTACCTCTTAGCTTCCCAAGCTGTGGACAAGTGCCAGTCACAAGAGGGAGCTGAAACTGCACTCGTTGAAATTGAAAAGTTCTTGGTAACAGCTAAGGAACACCAGCTCTCTAACTCGAAGGAGTTCTACAATCAGTTTGAGATGATCCTCACCCCTGAAATAAAGGTAAACCCCCTCAAACTTAGAATTTCAAAATTACCAATTGCCTTGTACATGAGTGTGTACTGGCCTATATATTTGAGTTTGCTCAAATATACCTCTTTTCCCACACTAAAAAGGCACAAAGGTGAGCACTTGGGCCGTATGTTTTGCTCAGATGAGCAGTCATAAAATACATGTGATTTTCTTCAGAGTAGTGCTAGAAAGACTGCATGAGTCATCATGTCCTACTCAGTGGCACCAAGATCTGTGCAGAATGTATAGGCTAGGTTGCATTGAACAGCAGCACAGTATGATCTTCAGTCTGAGTCTGGGTAACAGAAGTCCTTTCTTAACTTGCTTAGTCCATTACAACCATGTGTTGTTTGCCTTTTCTCTGCCTAGACCAATGCCCAAAGAATTCTACAAAAACTAGAAGATGTACAAGAAATGTTTGACAAAAGGCAAGTAAGTCTGAAGAAGCTGGCAGCCAAACAGACGCGGCCAGTACAACCTGTTGCCCCACATCCTGAGTCTTCCCCAAAGCGAGCATCACCAAAGATTACCAGACCAGCAGGAGTAGGTAGGTCATGAAGAGCTGCTTTCAGATACACACCAATGTTTTCTCCACATGATCATGTTTGAGTTTTGTTATCAGAATGAAGACTTGCATGTGATGTTCAGTGTCAGCATTGTGGGCTCAGCTTTTAAAAATGAATGTGAAATATCTGTCACTGAAAACATACTAACAAGGGTGGAAAAAAAAGAAATCAGCCTTCCCTTCCTAGGTCTAATTCACAGAGTACACTTCCATACTGTTTCTCAGTGTGTCTTAATACAGCTAATTCTTGAAAATGCAAACAAAAAAAAAAATGTGCTAAGCACTAACCAGTTTTACATTGCATATACTGTAGTATGAATATTTGGCTTTAAAGAATCACAATTCTTCAAGCTTCAATCAGCTACTTGCAAAAATTAAGGGTTCATTAGTGACAATGATATATTGGTGCAACTTTTGGTTTTTTCCCTCTACATAACTGTTTATTCACTTCCTAGTGTTGTTCTCTACTAACTACAAAAGTTGAATGTTGCTTCTGTTTGGAATTTACTCAAAGTTCCTTATTTAAGCTTAGCATATACCTTTAACCAAGATAGCTATTTTCTGCAAAAAGAACATGGGTGAAGCTAATTTGAAACAGTGCATCTTGCAGCTACCCAGTAGTAACAAGAAAGGGTTGACCCTTTTCCGCAGAGATGCTTATAAAAAATTTAAAAAGGGAAACTTAGGGCTCTTTGAAAGGGGCACCTTTTGCAAAAATCTTTGGAAAAAGTTAATTTGCATGAAGAGCATACAATAAACTTTGCTTTCTCAGCAGGAAGATTAGGACAGCCAGTAGCCTGACCATTTTGCTTTCTAGGCATGCTATCACAAGATCATACAAATGCCTCTGTTGTTCTCCTCTGCTCCCCTGCACTCATCCTTTCTTACCCAGGAAAAAAGAAAATCTTCTTCCAGTTACTATGCCAGTTTGACATCTATACATTTTTCCCCTAAACTATGTGTTTTTTAACATACAATTGCTGCCTCAAGCTTCGGCTTTGCTGTTGGCTTAAGGCAAGCTGAGAGCACATTTCCTTTGAAGAGGTCCTGCTCTGCTACCTCCAAATCCTCCAGTAATATGTTGCCCTTTTGCACTGTTGTTAGCAGTCAGTTAGCTGTATGAGTTGTGATTTACCTTGAAAACTCAATGATGTAGTAGCTAGTATTCCATTGCATGAGTTACAAAAATCAGGGAGCTCTGGAGATCACATAGCCCAATCACACTGCTCAAAGCGGCACTAACTTCACACTAACTTCAAAACTGATCAGATTGTTCACTGCATGGGCACTACTGCTGAAGCAAAAGTAGTTGCAGAAAAATGGGTTAGGTGGTCAGTAGGTCAGAACTAGCTAGTCCCTGCTAGTGGTACTACAGAATGGCTTTCATCTATTGTGAAACTGCGTCTTCAGGCTAAATGCTAGTCTTGTGGTTTTGTGTATACTTGCAGGCCCTTATGTTTCTTGAACTTTTTTCTTGTCATTTTAGAGCACTTGCAGATTTTTTTTAATTAAACTTTTGGTATAGATAGAACCTTAAAGAATACTCACTAGTATATAATGACAGTGCTTTAAGTTTTGATTCTCATTCACACAGCCAACCCTGTACTATGAGCTCTTTCACAGAAAATCATGAGATGATCCCTTGCTTTGACCCTTGCATTACAGTTCAGTGTTACACACATAATACAGGATAATTGTGTGACAAGGATTAGCCTCTGATATCCTGTTGCAAATTACTAGGTAGTTTAAAATTACTTACTTTGAAATGCTACTCCAGTTGTTCCCTGAGGAGATGCAAAGTGCAACCCAGTCCTGTTCAGACGTTGATAAGTAGACTGTAGCATCTCATTCAGATTCTTTGTGCCTGAAGATGGTTGACCTAGAGTATTCTGTACAAAAAAGAAAAAAAAAGCAACCCAGTTACTTCAACTGCCATGAACAGTACATGTATATCTACATATTCTGTGTAATGGCATCCTTTGGGTACCATCCAAATTGTCAACTACATACTTTAAATTTCCTAAGTCCCCTTTTCCTCAGAATGACAAAGCTCTTGGCAAGAACTGGTGGTAAGTATTTTAACATCTTTTCCTCCGAAAGAAAACTGAAGCACAGATAAACTGAGTGATTCACCAAGGGGTTGTGCAGTCTGAGTCTGAAATGCAGCTGAGAATAGAAACAGGGACACCGAGTTCTATTCCAAGCCTTGAAAATGTGGCTGTAAAATTCTGCTTTTCTTGAAGCTGCCCTGTCTTGGACTTCCCTTTGTGCCCTCTCTTCACATTCACAGGATCAATGCAGTATCAGCATTTATTTATGGAGAGAATTTGCTGAACACCATCTTGGAAAAATGAGAGAGGCTAAGAGCACAGTCTTGAAATAGATATTATAAAGTGTTATTGTTACGTGAGCATTTCTAAAAGTTTGCAAAATAGATTATGGCAAAACAAAATACCATATTCCTAGGCTGTGTAAATACAAAGATAGGCAAAGGTGATAAAAAGTGGTAAACAGAAACAAAAGGCCAGAAAGAAAGGCTTTTGTCCCCAGGCAGCAGTTGTAACATACCATGGCAGCATTGCAGTAGTTGTCTGTGCAAGGGAAAAAAGAAGTTACTTTCATTCCAGAATAAATTTTTTGTTTGTTTTGACTTGCTGACTATGCATTTCCCTAACAAGGAGTGGTATGGGAAATTCAGTCTAATTCAGGGTGATAATGGAAAAAAATCTTAACATATGTGAAGGTTCAGGCATGAAATACTCCATTACTGTAACTGTGAGACTGTTTATTTTACATGGAATATGTGCATACAGGCAGAGCTGATACCATGTGTGAGTGAAAGGGCATATTTCTGTCAGAGAAATGACTGCAACAGTTTCTTATGTCCTTGATAGTCTCTAGGGACTCTTTGCAAAGTCTTAGCTTAGAGAAGACCCAGAAAGGCAGCTCAGAGCTGAACTGTAAACTCTACCTCACTTAATGCTTTTCTGTGGATCTGGAAATTCTGAAGCATTTTTCTTCATTTTTCTTAAAGCTTTTGGTTTCACAAATGAACTTGTAAATTTTGTGGGGATGGGTCTGTTCATCACTGAAAAGCTGATACTGGAATTATAATGGTTGAAACTAAATGATCTTAAGGTCCTTTCCAAACCAGATCGTTCTTTGATTCTATGATGCTCGAAAGTCTATGCCAGATAGACTTGGTGCACATTTTAGCTGTGGGAATCCACTTGATTATTCACAGATCAATCCAGAAAATCCTCTGCTGACTCTTTCATAACAAATGCCTTGAAAATATTTAATTAGTATATATGACATCTTATTTCAAGAACTCTTTTTATTCCCAGTGGAAGCTGCTTGAAAACTGCTAATGGCTAAACTGGTCTTTGTATAACTTGAGAGAAAAGAAGTGGAACTTAATGCAGAAATTCCTCTGCTCTAGCTTACTTCTGAGGGTATCACTTTTGATAATTTGACTACATATTTGTGGTCTGTGTTTCTGTACAAAATTCCTTAGCTGGAGTGAATTGGGATAGGTCCACAAAGTCAAACCATGCAGGCTAGTATTGCCCACAGGCTGTCAGGCACAGTGGGATAAGCCACAGAACTGTAAAAGATAGTACAAGCTATTAGGGATGACTGTAGTTAGCATTTTTCTATTTTAATTTGCTTGTAATTCTCCCAAACTCAACTCTTTGAAACAAAACTTTCCCAAAGGCTATCTTCTTCAGCCTAATACTTCCTTGGAAAACTTAAGTAGAAAATTGTTTGGCCATCTCAGTGAACAAGGCTAGGAAAATAGTCTCCCTTCAGTTACTTTTGGTGAGAGCTGGAATGTGGCACTACAAAATAGTTTTGTCCCTTCCTAAAGTGCCCAGATGCAGCAGAATTATATGCACTTCGAGAAGGAAAAAAAAAGATCAGCTCATACATGTTCATTATATATGAACCTGCTACAGTTTAGCTCCTGTAGTCTCATTTCCTTTGTTGTCAGCAAAAATCTTTGGGTCACAGAGACAAAATACATTCCTTATCCCGGCACTGCTAGTTTCCTTACAGTATGATCTTACGGCAGTTTAAGCCCATCTTAATGGAAGGCTGTCGATCTCCTTCTCTTCCCTCTTTGCCCAGCACAGCAGTGTGTTTGTAACTCTGCTCTCTCTCGGAACTTATGGTCACATAACTAGTGGGAACAAAGGAGGGAACTGAAAACTGCCTCTGGGGGTGGATGGGTGTTTTGTTTTGGCTAATTCAACTCCTCATCATCCGGTTCCATGAACATCAGTGCTGACAAAAAAAGGAGGCAGAAGTGTATGGGCAGAGGTTGGGAGGAAAGAGAGAGCTGTACACAGTTCAGATGGGTTTCAACTGTTCTGGGGTCATCCCTGACACTCTGACTACTTACTGCTGCTTTTATTCCTGTGGACATGGGAAAGAGAAGTTAGTGCTCTAGGTGTAAAGGTTTCAACCTTGTCAAAAGTCCATGTGGGTGTTAATGTGATTCAACTTGGTGCAATTTTGCAGGGTTGGTTTTTTTTAATGACTTGTGCAACTATATACAGAAATCTACAATGAAAGAGCAGTGAAAGACTGAAATCAGAATTACTGGGTAGGGCGTGTTCTGTTGAACATGTGAAGTGGCATATAGTACTCAGTAATGTGAAAATTCAGACCTAAAAATGTCAAGTTGGTCTCCCAAAGTAGTGCATTCTCTTTTGATCTTTATCTATGGAACTCAGTGGGCTTGGTAACAGCCTGTACCTCTGAGAAGTGTTGTGAAAACAGCTCGTAAATATTTACAAAGCACTTGAATTGTAAAAATGACTATCAGAAAAAATACAGTTCCTTTCAGAGCAGGGATTGAAATAGCATATGGATAGTAAGGCTCTGGACCCCCACTGAGAAACACAGATAAATCAAAATAGTGAATAGCTGCTCATGAATTAAGTGGTTGACTCCAGGCACTGAATGAGGCAAGGATTCTTATAGGGGTGTGAACCAAGATGCATTAGCAGCAAAGGGGCAAAATTAGGGTTGTACATGTAGCTGAGCTTCTGGCATCTCCTATCTTCTAAATGCTATAAAATATTCACCTAAGGATTTCTTTGTATGCAACATAAATATGAAATACAGGAGTAGAGATGTCAAGATTTCTGTGAGCTCATTAAACAAATAGCATGTTCAACAGCACATTGCACATACAAAATCCATGACTTGCCCTACAACCATCTTAGAAGGCCAACTTGGAACATGAAATGCATAGGAGGAGACACAGCTGGAACATTTTCAGTTCTTTAAATAATAGAATTCAAACTGATTTCATCTCAGTTAAATATGTACAACTGCTCATTGGATCCATTCCAGCATTCCTCACAGTCACTAGTGCATAACACTCACTAACTAATAACATCTGGATAGAGAATAAAAGAAGAATGTCTTGCAGAGTCCGGGGATGTGTGCAGAAGAAGTGAGGCTGCAGAGGATTAGCTAACTCAGAAAAGATGGTGTATGTGATTTTCATTAATGGTTTTGGGAAACCACCAGTTTCTGTAGTTCAAGATATTTCTATAAAGGAAATAGAGACAAGATGCTTTCATTTTTATGGCTGTAGAGCTGCTATCACGCTCAGGCAAGTCTGAGGAAACCAAGTAGTATGTCTCCTTGCAGAATAATATTCCACATGCAGGGGTCTTGCTCCATGCTTCTTATATGGGCTGTTGTTCAGGGAGCTTGAAGACAATTTTGCAAGAGCAAAGAAGTATAGATTATATTGCCTAAGAATGGAAAAGACTTTCTGTATTAGGCCATTAAATGATAAACCTTAGATGCTCTACTTGTCTAAGCAAGCTGTTTTGTCATTTCCAGCATTCAAAACAACTCTTAAGCCATTATCTTCAAACTCATCTTTCTCTGAGACCATGTGAGCTGCAAGCCCCAATAGACACTTTAGCAGACTAGCTGTTTGCATACCTGTTCTTAAAAGGAGTTTGACTCTGCTGTAGGTGATTAGTGAGAACGCATAAACTCTCCCACAGAAAACAGATGGGGAAGCATGTGGTTGGGAAATTCAAGCAAAACCTAAATGTAAATCATGATATTTATTTAAGGGGGGCTTTGAATGTCTTACAAGCGCAGGGGATGTGTGGTAACCCTTGACTACAGAGTCTGTGTCTCTTGCTAGCTAATGAGTTACGTTTACTCTAGCAGGAACAAACCTGAGACTACTTACCCAGATGGGCTAATCCAGCTGTCTCTGAGCACCTGCAACCTGCACACAGTTCTGTTTGTGCCCCATTGTGTAATGTAGCCCCCACTGTGAGAGATGGTGCCAGTACCTTACCACGTAGGAACAGGGTGAGGAAATGGGTGAAACCACAACCTTTCCTCACAAGCAGCACAGCACATTGCCCTCACTAAATTTTTCTCAGTCCTGGAGTGGTGGAGAGGCTGCAAAGCATCAGTGAGCGCATGAGTCTGCATCCTTTTCTAGCACCATTAGGGACAGTACAGTCCACATTAACTGCGCTGTTGGCCAGGTAATAAAACTGTAATTCCGTATTTATCATGCAACTTGTTCACAGAAAAACAGTAAGCAGTACTAAAGCCCCATAGAAAAAGCCCAGCGGTGCTTCAGGTGAATGCAAGTGATAGACCCAAACACTGTTTTCTTGGAAATATCTTTGCAATAAAAAATTTACCTCTGCATACAATACCTTTTAACAATATTTGCTTTAAAAGCAACATCAAGCAATTTAAAATATTAATGAATTCAAAATGAAATCTTCATTGGTCATTATCCAGTGGAGTACTGTGAAACAATAGGCTGAAACAACCTTGAAACTATACAGACCTTAGATTGTTTATAGATGTAATTTTCCTTTGTTCCTGTGCCTTTGTTCTTTCAGTAGGCAGTTGAACACTATAACTCTCAGCTTCCTCAGCAGTACAGTACAATAACGACCTTGAAATGGTCAACTGTACTGAATTTTGTAAGGGAGTTTCCCTTATAAAACATTTCACAGTAATTAGTCCAATCATAATTGGCAGGTATTTGGGCTGTTTCTTTCTAAAGTGCTTCAGAAAGTACGTAAATGTAGTGACATGCAGGGCCAGTCAATAACTCAGAAATACTCTGGAGCATAACCGAAAACAGATTGCTTCCTGTTTTCAGTTCATTTCTGAGTCTAATTGGAAGAGGAAAGTTGCTGTGTCAATCTGAATCAAATTCACCCCTGAAATAGAAGTAGTTGCATCTTTTCCTTTCTAAAAAGCGTCATGCTGATGAAGCCAAGACTAAAGTGGTAAACTGATCTGCATAATTTGCTGCTGGATCAATGAGCATCTGCACTTGGGCTTTTTGTGAATCTGTCATCTTTCTTTTAAACTGCCCAGTGCTCTCTTTCCTAAGTGAGTTTGCAAGTTGTGATCCAGATGCCAAAGTCCTAACTTTGATTTCCATGTTTTCTGCTGACTGCTTTTAGTCAGGATTTTCATACCAGTACCAACCATCCCTTCAAGCTAAAAAGTTTTGTTGGTATTGCTGACTATGCTGTTCTAAGAAGTTCTCGGGTTTCCTGAAGTTACTTTCTTTGCTTCCATTCCTTTTAATAACACATCCACTATATATAAAACTTTGGAATTAGCTTTGTAGAACAATCCAATGGGCTGAACTCAGATTTAGATACAGTAACTGAACAATGGCAGAATAACTAGTGTATTCCTAAGTGCCTGGCAAGCATGCAGGGAAAGAGTACGAAACAATATTTTTGTTTCTTTAATTGAATCACAGTTTTTGAGATCAAGTCTTAGATTATTCTTTTTATGCTGTTTTTTTCAATGTATAAATACAGTATAGCTGGGAGAGGCTACAAAAGACAATATTGTTCAGTGTGATAGGTATGATCACAGCCTGCATCTTGTCAAGACAGCAGTAGATGAGAATTTACGGCTAAACAGAATCTTCAGTATGCATTAGTGTGGAAACATTTGCTGATGCTTGTAACCACTTTACTCAGGTATTCATGGGAAAAAAACATAAAAGGGCCTGTTTGAAAACTTATCAATGAGTTTATGATCAAATATTCTGGTTTTGTCAGTGTTGTGGTTTAAGCTTAGTCGTAAATTAGAAAAGCATGTAGCCTGCTTGTTCCCCCCCCCACAACCTGTCCTCCTCCCCCAACCCCCCCCCCCAGAGGCATG
>WYDI02031300.1:0-57719 GCA_009867235.2 Psittacus erithacus | reverse complement strand
GGTTTGGGTAGCTGCTGTACTTGTCATTGGGGTTTGAGTAGTGGCTGTACTTGTTGCTGGGGGTGGTACAGCTGCTGCGCTTGGAGCTGCGGTAGCTGCGGTGTCTGTTGCAGTTGAAGTTTGAGAAAGAGAAAAAAATGACTGCTACTGCTGAACCCAGGACAGGTTGACATGCTGATTTTCAGTCATTTGGTGTTTCTCTGTATGACACAATGTGCATACACATGCACATGCACCTAGGAGTGTGTATCAAGGGGATACAGCAAAACTTGTAAAACAGAAATGTTTCCTCTGTGAATGCTTGCAAAAGAGTTAGGTAAAACCAGAGTTCAAACTTTATTTTAGCAATTCCCTAACATTTGCACTTAATGCTGCACTAAAAATCCCAAACACATCATCCAAAGTCACAAAAATTTGAGGGGAACTTCCTCAAGGGTAAAATCTGACATCAGAACCAAAATCAAGGGGATTTTTTGATTCTTCTGTCTGATAAAGGCGAAAGCTGGGCCTATTAGAGTTTATGGAACACATTTATAAGGGAGAATACACTTGTCCTCATACAGCCCAGTTTTCAAGTGTAGAAAAAGTGAGGTCCATCACAGAACAAGCATCAGAAATGGCCAGAGCAACTCTCCAGAAAGCCAGAAGGTCTCTGCTGCTATGTTTGGCAGAGACAGATCCCACTGATCCTCAATGAAAGTACTTTATACCTGCTCCTCCACTGCATTCAGGTAATCGCATTCTCCAGTGCTAATGTACAACTACAAGAAAAAGGGAGGTATGTATCACAGCTTACTGACCAAATCATCTGATAATTGAACAGCTCTCAAAGGAAGGAATCCAAAAATAGAAATGCCTCTATACTACTTAAGTGCACCTTTTCCTATTATTGTCCAGAGTGCCTGGCAAAATATTTAGGATAAGAACAAATCCTATAGAGTTGGTCCCCTCCTTTCCCCTTAGCAGCCCTCACTTGATCTTTATGACACAGAAACATTTGGAGACCTCTGTGCTGGAAAAGAAGGATATGGTTTGTTATATTCTGCATATCAGGCATGGCACTTGTCATCATTTTAACATAACACAGCAAACTACACCAACGAAACCAAGTCCCCTCTTGTACTCAGCAGCAGCAGCGGGACTGTACAGCCACTTCAAATTCTGCATTTTAGGAAAGCAAATTAACTTCTGTTTTAAACTCCTAAATGCTCCCCTACGTGTTATCAAAAAGGTAACTGAAGATATGTCGCTTTTATCCTGACAGTTTATATGTACATCAGTAAAAAATTCTGAAGGACATGCATGTGTGTTCAGGGGTATGGCACTCCAGGTATATGATTAGGTCAAGCCAAGTGATCCCAGGAAGCAGCTAGTTTCATAAACTCTGACAGACCCAACTGGGGCTAATCAGCATCCAAGTATTTTAATCAGAACTTGAACTGAAGGGGGAGGGCAACGGAAATGCAATTCCTCTCGTTAAAATAAACTAATTAGGACAGATGGAAAAGAGAGCTCCTCCTGTTAAAGGGTTACTATTCCAGCTCAGGTTTTGGCGGCCCTGAAAGTAGAGTGAGGGGCCTCAGGACATATAATACTTTGAAGTCTGGCAAGTAACCAGATGGTTATAAGCCTTATGCATATTTATAATTAAACACATCTAAATGGAGTGCAAAGAAACATGCTGTTCTCCATTTGCATACGTGGCTATTTTAAGCCATATTTTTAAATACCTTGGCTATTTAAACTTCAAGAACAAATTAAATACAGATTTACTCAAAACTTTGTAAAAGGAGAACCAAAGCAAGCGCCTTGATCTTGATATAGCATATTATGAAAACAGAACTACGCCTTGATATCCAGACAGACAAGTTTATTTTGGCATCAGAAGTCTCCACAGGACAATAAAGGTACAAGATCAAGGAAATGAGGAATGTATATTTAAAACAGCTAACAAAGCCGAAGAGATTCTGCACCATGAATGCAGTCATATCATGCACCTGAAGTAAGAAGCATTGTACTTAATACTTCTTATAACATTAGAAGTTAATAAAGTTTATTACAAAGAATTTTATTATTCCTTTTTATAGCTGGGAAAATTCAGGAAGCAAGAAGGGATGCCACTTGTCCAAGGTCACTAATAGGTCAATTTTATAGCAAAGAATTGCACATGAAGTACCTAAATTCCTTTCCAGAGCTTCATTGTCCTAGAAATGTATGAACTACTAGTATACAATGTACTTCAGTTTAGAGTGTTGATAAGTTTAGAAATTATTTGAATTTTAGAAGAGGCAAACCAAACTCATATCCATAACTCCAGAACACAAACACATAAAATAAGACGGTAGAACTCAGATATTATTTTTCCCTTTTGTATACACTGCTTGCAAGCATGAATCATGCTATCTGATGATCAGGATAAGCGATTTAAACTGTTAAGACTGCCTACATTTTGATCCCTTGATAACAGGTCTCTGAATTATTAGGCAGAACTGCTACATTCCTGCATGCATGCTTCTTTTAAATCACCACTGTCAACAGCAACATGCCCAATATTTGCTGTTTGCTGTTCATTTTTCTTCAGGTCTACACCCATGCAGGATTTTGAAAAGGGCAACCTGTGGGAAAGCTGTTATTTTCTTTTTTCCAGTCCCAGATACGCTAGGAAATTATTAAGTTTAATCATTTCCTTACTCATTAACTTAGCATTATATTTACTGAAAGGCAAATCCTTTGGATGCAATTCAAAAAATAAAAATAAGACTATAAAGTCACCCATTAAATTCCTCTTCCTCTCCACAATAGATGTTATTTTTCATCTCACACTGCCTGACACCCATGCACTTCTTGCGGCACACCTACCTGCTCAATTACTCTGAGCCATGCATGTGCACTGTGAGAGCAGCAATCACATCACAGCCCCATTAGCAGCAGCACCTTTAAACAGATTCCCCTCCTAAAGGGCTGTTTCACAGCAGGAGCAGCCAGGGAAAATGGAAGATGGGCATGCTGAAAGCCAGAAGGGGTTGGCACTGCGGGGAGTGGGCAAAGTGAAAGGTCATCAGGGAAAGGAGGGAGAATGGCAAGCCCTGGCATTCATGCTGTCCATGGTAGCTAAGCCTCAGGCATCTCAAGGTTTCCCCTGCTCCTGCTTCAGCCTCCTCTGCCCTGAACTGCACACTTTTCAGTGTAAACGCTCTAGCATGGGGAATTCACCTCTTCACTATGTTGCCACATGAAGTAGTGCACATGAATTGAAATTTTTCACATTAACTTCACCCAACTTTAAGTAAACCTAATAGCAAAGCCCAGCGTATTGTGTGCCTGTGATTGGGAACTGGACACCCAGGACTTGTCCTGATCCTTAAATTTTTACTCCCCCTGAGACAGCAGTGTGGCTTCTGTATTCTTCTCAGTTTTGATTGAATTTGGTCTTGGACCTCCAAACATCCAAAAGGATCTTCTAAACCCCCAATTCTGCATGATTACAGAAACTGTGAAGTCAAACAAAACAACACTCTTGTTATGGTATGAATCGCAAGGCTGCACATGCAATTCCAAAGACATGAGCACCACCTCGATTAAGCGGGCTGTTTAGGCACATGTTCCACTTTAAGCATATATGTAGACCATGTGAAGTTAGACATGAACTTCTGATCCCACTTAACCTGCTCACAGGAGCCAGCATGCATGAAAAGTTGCCGAGACACAATGGGAACAACTGCCACTGCCAAGCCTAATGAGCAACACGATGGTTTACCTTTGAGTGTGACCCAGTACTGCTTCCACCTCCGCCGTGTGACCAGCTCCAGCTTCTTCTCCTTCTGCAGGGTCACCAGGGGCTTGAAGAACAGCCACCCTGCCTTGCGCACCACTCCTTGCTCTTTCTCATACAACAAATCCAGCTGCTCGAAGGAGCTGAGGGACTCCCCGCTGGAGTCCTCTGTTTCTGAAGAAGTCTCAGTGTTTTCCAGGTTCGTCCTGCTCATCTCCAGCTCCCGCATGAAGTTTTCATAAATGTTCTGCCTCAGGGCATCACTGCTGACCGCATTGGTGGACTCGCTTCTCTGGGACAGGACATGGCTGGAGCCAGGTGACCACAGCAAAGCAGAGAGCTGTGACGGTGCCAACATGTCTGTAGTGAAGCTGTCCATTCTGCTATCAAAGTAGTCACTCCCATCTTTACACTTTGGCTCCTGTGCAAAGGAAAAAGGAATTTGTCAGCAATCAGTCACCAGAGCTACGATGAAAAGACACATATATTTGGTATTTAAATTTGCTTCAAGTTTAGCCAGTTCCTTCATCAAGGGCCACCTCTTTTCATCATTACATCATAGGCTTTGCCCCAGCAGTCATTGACACTGTCAGCATCACCACTTACGGTTTTCTCAAAAGGACCCTGTTAAAACTTAACCACTAATTCTGTGAGCTTTGGTAAGTCAGACACCTGCGAGTAATACCCAAATTCACTACTAACTACTGGTGCTTCCTCTGCCTGAAACCTGACAGACTGCAGGAGACAACCACATCATCCAGCTGAAACCAAACCACCACTACTTACATGCCTGTTTGAATACAAGCAGGAACAGTGTCATAAGTTTATTATTGCAGGGTTTTCAATACTTTGGTGACACCTATATTTAGCTTCAGCAGAGCTAGGCTGATTTTACCTTCCCTTTCTATTTGCCACGTAAGCTTTGCTTAGCCAACACAAAAAAGGTCAAAAGTTTAGGCTATTTTAAGCTGTTATTATTGAGCAATTGACAAAAATCTAACTTAAGATGTGATTAAAAAAAAAAAAAACCAAACACCAAAAAACATGCTTGCTGACTGGCATTAATCCGGTCTCCAGACTGCAGAGGCGTGCATTTTCTTACTTCTTGGAAACCCACCCCAGAAGCTTGACTATCTCATCAAGCACTGCCAGGCCTTTCTCCTAATTGCATCGTACAACTTCATCCTCTGTACTGAGAGGGTGAGAGGGCTGGCCAATGTTATTTGAAATACTCAGACCTGATGGTATGGATGCTAGCCTTGGCCCATTTCTTGCAATTGCTTGTTCGCATGGGACGTTGTTGGCAGATTAGGCCTTTTCTTTCTTAAGCCTTTCCCAGTAACGAGCTGAATGGTCCCAACTCTCCCAGGGTCCAGTAATGGACAGGGATTTTCATCCTTGGTTAGACCCCTTGGTCTAACTTCACTATTGAGAATCACATCATCCATCACACAAAGTCATTTATTGTCTTTCCAACTGAAGCACTGATGATGATTTTTAAAAGCAACTACGATTTACGAACACAAAAAACCCTGATGCCTTTTGCAGTAAAAGTGTGAGGGAAGAGACTGATATGAACAATTCAAAAAGCAAAGATATTAGCCTCAGTAATAATAAAGCTATTATACTTTCATGTTTAGACTGCCTCTCTAAAAGCATTTATTTGCTTATAGGCTTCTGTACATGAACGAAGTAAATAAACTTTAGTCTCCTGTGAGCTGCTCTCATCAGCCGCTTTGAAAGCAACTACTTTTTTGTTCCTTTGCTTCCTACTCAGTGCTCTTCAAGACTTCAGTGGAAAAGCTGTGCCGTGTTTTGATAGCATCAGGACCTCCAGAATGGACAAAAGAGCAACAGTGGGATGACACACCCTTCCAGGTGTCACCAGACCAGCCACTTCTCAAACAGCAGGACACTGCTGGTCATGGCCTCACAAAAGCCAATTTGAACAGAAACCCACATTCTCTTATAGTACACTGAAGTTCAAGTCTGGCTTTTCAGATCACTGTGTCTGGTGACAGCAATTCAATTCTTCAGGTAATGGAGCACCCTCCTCAAATCTTATTGCAGACTGTTAATCAGAGTTCTCTGAGAGAACTCCCTAAACATCTCCCTAAGGAGAGTAATTCCCTAAACATTATCAGTTTTGCTTTCTATGCAGTAAAGGGAGAGAAATAGGGGGAAGCGAATAATCACACGTGCAACGTGTTTATGCACACAAAGTGACTGCAGACTGTAGAAGACTAACATACAGTTTATGAAAAATATGTGTTTCTTTCAGTCTCAAAGCACTAATGAGAAAAATAACATGAGATTGTGTCTGCTGCGAAGGGCCCTACTGAAACTACAGGCATTAACGAAAAGGGTGGGATACAACCTGTCCATGAACAACCACTAACCACATCCTATTTTTTTAACATGCATGCAGAAAGGGTAGAAACGAGGAAGCACCAGAGCAGAGTAAATACAGGAACCAAAATTAATATGTACACTTCACCATGACAACACCACTTCTATTTTGGTTTTTTTTTTTTTAAAGAACAGAATTGGCAGAGTCACGCAGTCTCTGCTGGTCCTCAGTGAGGGTGTCACCGTAGCAGTATCTGCTCACCACTGAAAAGGTCTGACCCAAATTACTGCTGGTGGTGGTTTCCCTGCCAGAAGACTCACCACTTGTTTACTCTCTGTTGCATCTAGGAGTGATAAAAAATTACCACTGTTTCTGCTCAGCTGCACTCAAGCAGACCTCTCAATGTCTGAGATACACTGTGGAATAGTTGTAGATAATGCAAAAGAAAGAGTGGCTAAGATATTGATTATATGGTGACACATGTAATAATTAGCTGTAAAGAACAGCACAGGAAACAATGCAGCCTGCTAAATTCATTAATGCCCAAGCTTAAAGTAGAATCTAATACTAATTTTCAAGCCAAAGAAAGAGGTTGTCTCA
The DNA here is from genome assembly GCA_009867235.2 of Psittacus erithacus. Classification (NCBI taxonomy): domain Eukaryota; kingdom Metazoa; phylum Chordata; class Aves; order Psittaciformes; family Psittacidae; genus Psittacus; species Psittacus erithacus. The sequence goes on along the minus strand of WYDI02031300.1, from coordinate 50,997 downwards.
AAGCACTTTTATTTTAAATTCTCTTTGCACCACACTTCAGGGCTCTGGCTTATGAAGTCAGGAAATTTCAGAAATTATTCTCATAAAGAGGCTATTTACTATTTAATCTATCTCTAGCAGCAGTGGCTGGATTTTCATTATAGAAAGCAATTTCTCCATTTTATACAGCTGCACACTGACTTTACACCACCTCCTTAGCAGTGGCTGACTGTGCAACAAGCCTGCCTAAATTCTGTCCACAGGTTGCACATGCATCATATATACCTTGCTGCTCACATAGAATGTATCCTGATACATCATCTACCCAATGCCACTTCAGCAACAATTAAACCAAGTGAGGACATGCTGTGCAGCAGAGTACCAGGGAACACATTAGGAACCCTCATGCAGTGAAAGCTAGGTCATGGCACAGAATTGCTGCAAGTCTTAACATGAGGTCATTATTAGAAAGGCAAACTAAATTCCAGGATACATCAGATCAAGTATCAGATCAAGTCAGACATAAGGAAACATCCAAGTCACTAGACAAGGTACAGCCATGGGCTCCTCTGAAATATCCCATATCCAAATCTGTTTATGGATGATTTAAAACAGGTGCAGAGGAAGGGTGCCAGAATGCAGAAGGAAACAGACTTCCTATCTTCAGACAGGAGACAAAAAAGAGTCTGCATAACCCCTCAAATGTGGCCTGAGAAAATATACCATTTCTCCCTTTAACCAAATCATAACAGATTAAATAATAGAGAAGAATAATTAATGAAGCAGGCAATGCTGGCATTAGAACAAACTGGCCAGGACTACATTTACTCTACAAATTAGCAAGTATTGGAGGAAAAGGGTTTAGAAACAGACTTCGATACGGGGAAAAGACCACTTGATTTTAAATTGCAATTTGCTCACAAAGGAGATTAAACTCTACCGCCTTTCTAGCAACAGGGCACTGGCCTCAATATCCCAAGACTGCGTCTCCTGGTCCTGTGCCCTGTGAAGCAGGAGGCTTGGCCAACTTGTTTCCACTGGGTCAGCTGGAGGGACCTATCCACCCAGCCAGCACCGTTGCTTAGGCCTACTTATAGGGAAATATTCCAGCTTTCACCTACATTCAGCCTAAGTGACTCACAGTCAGCTATTAGTAATGTACTGAGGAAGGGACACATTGTTCAGAGCAAAGCAGGGAGGCGACAATCACTGTGACTAACAGTCTTACAAACAAGGACTTAACCCTCTGACACATCATAACCACACACAGTACTTGTGCATTTTTAAGCCAAAGGACCCAGTGAGAGTAATCATTACCAAACTATAACACAGGGACCTCCAGAAGAGACGGCAGGTTACTCAAAGTGTGCAAGGCAGAAAGGAACTGACCAAGCATCATGAGGAAGGCAAAATCATAGAGCATTCACCACTCCTCTTATCCTTCCTGTCGCTGGATGTTTGTCTGATAAAAATCAATTACTATATCCTATACCTTTTTCTAAGAAATCATCATTTTTGAGCTGGGGCTTATTTCCTTCTATCAGAATCAGATTCAAGCTTGATGCAATCTCACCAGCCAAATTTCCTTGCCGCGTCTCAAGTCAGCTCACTGCACAGTGAATTCAAAACAGCTATGAATCGTGCACCACAAATACCATTCTGAAAATGTCATAACTAAGTAATACATGGCAAAGGTCTGGGATGCAGAGATCATATGTAAAGCCTGGCTGTAAAATCCAGAACAGCTACAGATGTTGAAACCAGTGAAGAATCCCAGCTCTAGGCACTGAGGCTTTTCATTGATTCCAGTTTTTCTGCCTCACCTTCTCTTTCACAGCCGAGTAAAAAGGTGAAGAGACAGCATCTGATAAAGTACATAAGCACCAACTCACAAAAGAAGTGATCCAAATAAACAGCTTTCATTTTCATTTTCCCAGTTCTGGAGCCTGTACCTAGGATTTATGCTGTCAAACCTTATGCCGACCTTATTTCTGAGCCTCAGGGTTTGTCAGTGGTTTGCATCGCAATGACAAGTGCCTGCTAAGTACAATACCTGCCTGAATTTCTGACACGGGACACAGCATTTGCTTTACATGCCACATAAAACATGTGTTATGATCTACTACATAGCTGCTGCCTAAGTTACAGAAGAAGGTGTTGCCTTCGCTCTGCTCACTTCTGAAGTGGTCAGCACTCCAATGTTGCTGAAAAGGAGCGGATCCTTCATTTAGGGAAGCACAGTGACTCTTCCTATATAAGAAACACTAGGGAAGACTAAAAAAATAAAAATAAAAAAAAAATAAAAAAAAAAAGGATCCAAACCAAAACCAGTCTGTACCCTCCATTTCAGCTTGTGAACTCAAAGGCAGAAGTCCAGGCACAGTCTGGCATTTAAAGAGCCAATTTTGGGACCTACAGCTAAAGATGAGAATTTCATTACTAACCAGAGGCATCCCTAACTCCTGTTAATGGGATTAGTCTTAAATTCTTCCAAAGACACATCCTTTCCCTCCATCTTGCCTGCCTCCCATCTCCTTCTTCACACTACCATCTCCCAGAGAGCCAGATGGCAACTCAAGCTTTCCCACCTGGTGAACTAAGCACCAGGTAATGCCTTAGTTGAGGCGGAGGCAGAACCAGCAGCCCTGGTCCATACTCTACAGTTGCTTGCCTTGCTAGAGATGGACCAGCAATGAAACCAAAGTGAATGGTAAAGCCAATAAAGCAAATAGAGAATACTTTCAAAGATATTTATAACATCCTCCTTTTACTGCTCTTTCTACACTCTTCAGAAACATATGCTGATTCATAGAACAGGTGAAAAAAGGAGAAGGCTTAAAAACTCCAAGTTACTTTTTAAGTAATGCAATGATTTCGAAAATGACTTCAAAAGCTAATTCACTGAGAGATTAGGCTGCAGAGACTGGAGCTAGCCAAGAAACTAACAAAATAGGAAGGGAAAATTTACACATACATTTATCTTTTTTTGCTATTGTAATTTCAGACAGCTCCAGGGATGCAATGCTTCTCAGAATTCCACAAATCACTAAATCAGATTAGCAAGTAATTATCCTGTGAAAAAGACAAACATGATGCAATCGCTACATTTGTAAGAGGAATCTACAAACCAACTTTCAGGCGCTTAAGCTGGGGTTTCCTACATACCTGCAGCTTCCTTTTCTTCCTCGAGAGGCTTCCCGTCCAGTCACTGATGCGTCGCATTCGGTTTTTTAATGTATCCTTCTTGGATGTGTCCTCACTGAGGGGCTTGGACTTTCTGCATGGGAGTGTGTAGGAGGAGTAATGTGCAGGACTTCCCTGCTCTACCCTGGAGGGAACATCAATGTCTGAGGCAAATGAGACACGGTTACTTAGGCTTCCATGAGTGTCAATGTACTCGTCAGACAGCCTGATCCCAGGTGAAGGAGTGCTTTCCAAATTTGTATCCTTATAGAGATCTCGGAGTGAGGAAAGAGATGAACTTTGGTTGAAGGACTTCTTGTTGTCGCTTGCTGGGAAACTGGCATGAATGCTTGTATCTGGAGTGCTCCTGGTCAAGTACGGACCATCCAGCTCATTGATATCCCCAGCATTTCCCCAGAGAGAGTCATACCATGAAGACTCGGAACTGAGGGAGCTTCCTTTACTAGATCGAAGCCTTGAATCAGTAGGTGACAGACGATGACTTGAAGAACAGTCTGCGCTGGAGTTCCTCCTAACATCGAGCAGGTTATTTGGCTTAGATTCCAAGGCAGGTGAATACCTCAGCAACTGGACTGGTCCACTGGACTCCTCAGTCGGTACCTTGCTGTTGCTGCTATTGTGAAACTCAACTCTCAAACAACCATCCAGCTTCCCCAATGTTTTAATGAGAACTTTTGGACTTCTTCTGTCCTCTGATGGGGAGGCTGATGCAAGACTCTCATTTTTTCCATAGCAATTTAAAATGTGCCCATTGCATTCTCGAGAGGAAGTGTGATTACTTCCAGCTTGAAGGCCAATATAGTGGAAACCATTCTCTGGCAAAAAGACCGCGCTACTTCCTTGGCAGTAGTCCCCTGAGGTATTTGTCCTGTGTTTGGCATGGGCATTGCTTTTAGAGACCTTTACCACAGTGTCACCGAGTCTAGATGAATAAGGCTGACTACTCTTGAAGTGCGAAAGGCAGCTTCTGGCAAGTGACCTTGATTTGTAGTTTGAGCCACTATTGGTATGTCCCCATCCATGCATAGAGCAAGACTTTTCATCTTCAGCATGAATGCTGCGAATTTTCAGAGAACAAGGCTTCTGCTTGGCACTGGCTGTAGCAGCAGCATGACTTTTTGATCCCTGAAGACTGTATTGGCTTTCTGAATTTCCCATTTTCCACTAAATTAAGTAGAGTTTCATTAGAAACAATGGCTATTAGACAGTGAAAAGTAACAGACCATTTTTACCATCTACACAGGAAAGTGTCTTTTTAAAAACAATATGAAACAACCGTTTCAAAAAAAAGCCATTAAATAGCCATTTACAACATTAAATTCATAACTGAATTTCTTTTAGGGGTAGGCTAGGAAAGCCTATTCTCTGTGTGGTTCATTGCCCCTCTGTTATAAAGCTGGAATCTAACTCCATTGAAATCATGTCAACACCTTTCTCCACCCACACCCTTGGCAACATCCTTTTCTTATAACTTACAAAATCTCTGGCTCCCCAGAACAATGGCATAATGAAAGGGAGACAGCAAGATAATCATAACTTAGACATAAAGTGAACTGTACTTTCAAAGAAATCCCTCCTGTCAGGAGACAAGCCCACTGCAGTTTCATCTTGGCTGGTTTCTTTGCGATCAAGAGTTGCCTCAGTGAACTGTTCAGCAAACCCCAACTTTGTGCTTAAGTGGAGTCAATCCAGGATAAAGGAAAAAGAAAACCCAAATAAAAAATAACTTGGTTATTGAACAGCCTCATCTTCCATTACACCACAAAACAGCGTTATGTTTGCTCAGCATGGCACAGTTTGGTAGTTCAGTTAGTAAAACGCATTTCAGCTTTTCACTGAATTCACAGTGAATAGCACACACTGGAGCAGTCAAATTTCCCCAGTGAGATGACTGAAGATTTTGGACCTACATAAAGTGTACCACAAAGTAAAAAAGACTGATCTGTTCTTTTTGTTATTTGGAGTGAAACTCCATTGCTTTGTAATTTACAGAAACAACATCAAAGTGGTCCTCCACTGGCACTATGCTTCTTTGCATGTCGGATCTCAGACTATCACCCTTAGGGGAATATAAAATTTTGTCAAAATAAGCCACTGCAAAAGCATAATCTTATCTTCTAGAGTCCGTATATATTTTAACATTCCTACATCTATCCCTTAGCACTTTTGGATGAAAAGCATAATATAGAACAAAGAGCAAACCTGTAGAATCACTCTTAAACACAGGCACAGTTAGCAGTTAACATGCTCTGCATTGTCTTTGTGACCAGCCATTACACTTGCCAAAACCAGGATGGAGTTGCACGCAGCCTTCCTAGAAAACACCAAAAAGACAAAGAAGGTCCTTCAGTCAAATAGAACTTACACTTTACTCCAGCTATAAGCAAAACAAATACAAAAAGACTTCCACAGACTGAAGTTACAAATGGAGAAGAGAGGTCTGTTTCAGGGATTCCTGGACTTTAGACATACATTTTTATACACGTACTTTAATAACTGACATTGAATTAATACAATTAAGTCACTGGTTGTTTTATTTTCTAATTCTGTCCTTGTCCCCTCTCAATAACAAGTTAAGGCAAACTTTGAGCCCCCTCCAGTTTTCTTTTTGGAAGACCAATTACAGATGGCTGGACTGTGCAGCGATCCTTTACAATGTGGACTAAACTGGTCAGAGCAATGTCCCACCACATCTGTTTATCCGCCCCCAAGCCTGGATTCCAGCTATGACCCCTGCCATGAAAGGCCACTGTGCAATTCACTCCACCAACTACCCAGCAACCTCCCTCTTCAGGTTTGTTCTGGTTTTTAAGTTAATCTGCCATTAAAACAAGAAAAAGGCAGCACCAAGTGCTGCACACACACAAAGGTAACCAGACCTAAGTTCTTCCTGACCATCTGAACATATTGTCTCTTCACTTGGCACACAAAAGCCACGACTCAAATCAAAAGGACAGAACCTGAATCTCACAGAACACACCAGCAGTTTAGGGATTGAAACACTCAGTAGAAAAGACAATGTACAAGATCTTGGGCTCAGTTTTGGAACACACATTTTTAGCTAGAAACCATTCTTAATATACTAGGCAAAAAAAATATTCTCCTCTGCATAAATTCAGTGGCTACTGTTCAGAATTTTTAATTGAATAACCACTACAGTTTTGCTTTTTTTGACTTGTTTTGTGGCTATTTACTGTATAAGAACCTTGAAGATATTTAAAAGAATTCACTGGTAACCCAGGTATTTTGCTAACCTTACCAAAAACAAAGGTAAAGAATGTAAACTAGAGCTAAAAACAGTCTCAAAAAGCCTAGGAAAAATTATCTTTTTAACTTTCTTTTTCTAACAATTTGGAACATTCTTGTTTAAGATGCTCTTGCCTCATGGATTTGATTGGCCTACACTGTTAAGTGCACCCGTTTATGTACATAGTTTTAAAAATGTCATATGCAACATGGGGTAAACAAAAGATTGAAGGTAAACAGAAGACAACACACAAACTTCCTACACTCCAAGCTGCCGAACAAATTGTGAATCCCCAGCAAAACTGCTTCCTTGATCCAGGAGGCACAGGCCACAAACGAGCAATGAGTTTATATTCAGAATTCTTCATCTGGGAGCAGAAAGTACATTCAACAAGGGGGCTTTGAAGGGCTTATATCTATTCATAAGGGAACACTGAACCCAATTTGTCTAAAGAAACAGGCAAAAAGACCATCTGGTCTCCATAGCGATTGTGCAATGGCTAGGTAATCCTTTTAAGATAGTTGGTAGCGAGCAAGCTGCTGTCACGAACCTCAGAAGATAGACATTCAATTCATCAAGGCTCAAGCTGCTGCTACCAGGGTCCACTGTATGTGTCTGATCCAAAACACAGGTCACATAACGCGTGAACGAATAAATTTATCTCGGGGTACAATGTCTACAAAACAGTGCCTCAGTTTGTGAAGGACTCAGTCAGCAGTACAACAGAACAGTCAATAAATTCCACAGAAATACCCCCAAGGGATTTTTCTCAGCATCCTGGCTGTTCAGAAAGTTACGGTAGGCTAAGCATTCGCGCACACTGCAATAACCAATCGGGGCATCTGCGAGGCTGCACAAAGACTATCACCCTGAATATCAGCTGTGATGTCTTTCTATTGCCTCATACTTGTGTGGAGCAATTTCCTTTTTGCTGATTACAAAGGGGATGGGGTAGGGGGAGAGAGCAGAGTGAATCAGCTGGTGCCCAAAGGATGCTGAGGCAGGCAGGCAAATGCGGAAAAGCTTTGACTGCACTCTCTCCAATCACACATTGTACTGTGGAAGCACTGGAAGGTACAGTGCAGGCAACAGAGTTCAGCTTCCCCTATATTTCTCACAGCAACCTATCACCACAGAACAAAATGTGCTTTTCTCTCTTCTTATGCAGAGGGATGAATACATCTTGTGAGTAAAACCAGTTTCTATGACTATTTTCTGCAGTTATAATCAGTATGTTCAGAAAGCAAATCACTGTGCCTGAAGATGACTATTAAGAGTTTATTTGCTTTCAATTATACCACATCCCTTAGAAAAGCAGTTTTTAATCTTCACCCTGGTTCCCTTTAACACATTCAAAAAACCCAGCTATGCAAACATACTAATCTGGGGTGATTAGTATGTTTCCCCACCACACCCAATAATTAGCGCAAATCATAACCCCAGAGCTAAAAATGTATTTCCCCACCTTCAGGCTTCTCCAGATTAAGTTCCCCTAGACTTTTTGGGTTCCAAAATACAAACACACGAGCCATTCTGAAGAAGCGCCTGAACAGGTCCCTTCCAAGCCTAACTATTCTATGATTACTACCACTGCACCTAGACTGCTCTATAAATGCTAGTAGTACTCTACAATTGCATGTCTGCTTTCCTCTTCAGTCTTAATCTCTCAAAATATAGGTTTAGAAACCTTGACTTGCTAACCATACTGCAAGCAAAACTGAACCACAACAATAACATCCCAGTACTAGGTTTGCTTATAAGATACAACAAGGAATTATTACATTATGAATTAGTGGGAGATCTGAGTCAAAGGAGACAGGTTTTTGCATTGGTCTCATCTGCTACAGTGGGAACACAGACAAAAATGATTTTGCTACCACCATCCATCTGCTTCCTGTACAGTCACACTAGCCAGGCTGAGACTCTCTAAAACTAGAGGTCAGAAACTGGCAAGCTCCAGACTGATGGGGAGCGAGCACAGAGCCATAAGCAAACTGAATGCTCCACAACCACAGTCAGCATTGGGCAGTAGCTACATATCAGTTACAAAAAGGCAAGAGACTGCGGTAGCATCTTTCTAGGGAGGTTCAGCAGGTTTCCCTGACTGGGATTGACAGTCTCACCACCCAGGATGTTGTAAGAGCTCAACTAATTTCAGCCTTAGCAAAGATAGGCTTTAGCCTGAATCAGGAAGTTACCCTCATGAGACACACAAACACATGCACCAAAGCTATTTCTCTAATGTATTTTGATGCCTTTATTCCTCTGGATGGCTGGTGACAATGAATCTTCACTGGCAGCTGTATAAGAAGTGATCTACAAATCATTTAATAGCCACTGAAGCTCTCCCAAAAATCTACAGATGAAGTACAGGGAAGTTGATCCTTCCTTCACTAAACATGGCATCAGCACAAAACCAGCACAAACAAGGACAAAAAAAAAAAAGAACAGGTCTAAATGAGGATAACATCATGCCATAAAATTAGCACCCCCGAGTGAGGACTCATTAAGAAATGCAGGAACTCATGAGTCTTCAGAATATCAGGAACAGTAACTCTTCATGCACACTAGAAGAGCTTAAATTTAAAGCCTCCTGTCTTTAACAACAAAAAGGCTTTTAAAAGAAGCACTGGATCAAGAGCTAAAAAAATCGGTAGGAGCCAGAGCTACCTGTCTCACGCCTAAAAAGTAAAAGCCCACATCTTTTCAGTTCTTTACAGTGAGACGCCAGGGCACAGTTTAAACTTTTTAAGAAGGAATTTCCTTGAGGAAATTATTCAAGAAAGAAATAAGCTAACCAAGTATTTTATTCATACTTGTAGCTTACGCAGCCATCATGCGTCACCACCTCTTCAGAACTTCTTCATCAACAGGAGAATTGTTACCTGCACCAGTGCAGTACCTTTAAAGAAGGCACCTGCCTCTGGACACAGTCCTTCTCTGCCATCCATATTGGTATAAATGTCTGCCAAAGAAAGGCAGAACTTCAACTCATTCTGTGGTGATGTAATTACTTGTACAAAGAGCCTTTACAAGCAAAAGGCAGAGTATATCCCATCAACTGTTCTCTATTAACGAAGCAAGAGGAGAGAGTCTTGTATGCTTTCTGCCGTATTTGAAAACCCTATTTCCACATGGGCAGCTAATGACACCCAACTGCAGAGTGGGACTATGATGGCCATCTCCAGGCTGCACATAGTGGAGAGGGGAGGCATGGAGGGAAGGCTGCACCAGGGTCTTTACCCAGGTGGCTACTCTGAGTGAGTGGTTCATAAGTGCAGAGCAGGAGACTGCCATCAGGATCAGTGGAACTGGGATAATAAAGAATCTGGAAGTATTTCAGAGCAATAAAAAAGGAAATAGAAAGCCCCCTCATTTATATGAAATGACCAACTTGTTTTCTTTTAATGGCAGATCCAGTTAGAAATTTGCATGCTGTCATGTACAGCAACTACACTACTAGTTTTTTACATCAGGAAAAGCCTTTTCTGTTTTTTGTTTGGCTTGGGTATTTTTAATTGACCAAGAAATTCCTATTTTTTCTTTCATTTTACATTCTGTTTTACCTAGTGGTTAAAGCACTGCCCATTTTAAATGGCTTATGTAAAGTCTTAGAAATTTTATATAACTATCTTTCACATACTAACATGTTCATAAGCTTTGCAAACAATCAATGAGCTTTGTGAATTCTTACAGGGATACAGAATTGCAGGTTTGAAGTTTAATTAAGTTTTAATCTACTTGGGGTTTTAATACAAAAGTAATACAGAATGCTAGAATGTGAACCTGTCCTCCCCTTCCTGCACATACAGATGGATATGTGAAATTAATGAGGGAGGCAGGTTAGCACAACATTGCGGCTGCATTAAATGTAGAATTTCTTACTGGAAACAATTTACTGTATTTTTTAGAACTACGCACTTTGGTCATATGCTTCCACAAATTAGAAGCAGATTTCTTATTCCTGCAATCTCAATCACATTCCTATTACAAAAATATACCATAATAATTATACCATGGTACTCTTGGCAGGATACTTTGCATTATATACCACTGTATTCAAAGAATGAATAACCAAAACACCACAAGTATGCCTTTCTTTAAAAAAACATATAGGCCTATTTTGTCTTAAAAATCCAATTTGAAGCCAGAATTCCTCACTCACTCATTAGTGTTTTTAAAGCTATAGTCTCCTGCATTTAGGAACTGGCTTGGTAGCACACAGATCAAATTAAAACAGATAGTTTTCTTATTAAACATCAGTCATCATTATGACCCCAGAAACTTCTTTCATGCTGTGAATCATATCTACATGGCATATAGACTTCTAACTTCACAGTTTAAGCAAGAAAGGGACACTCTCCTTTTCTGGTTTCTTTTCTTTAAACACATTAATCCAAACAGGTCTACACTGCATCACATACATACTGCATCAGAATTACACATTCCTTACCTGGGACATGATTCCTTCTTTTACTCAGCCTATTCTTCTGGGTCCAAAACATTGGCAGCTTAATTAGATTATGTTTTATAGTTTTCAAGTTAGGGCAATATGGAAGATTGAGTCAAGCCTAGAGATCCTTATCATATTACACCAGTGCTGATACAATCTAAATCTCTAGGGACTTATTTTTCTTTGGCAGGAAAAACAAATTTCACCATCTGTAAATGTTATTGAAATTATACACAATGGCTAAAGTGCACATCCACTTAAGTAAAAGCCATTTAGCTTAAGAAAATGAAAACATCCCCCCCCCCCCAAAAAAAACAAAACAAAACAAAAAAAAAAAACTGAAACCAACAACAAGAAAACTAACCAACCAAAAACCAACCAGGAATGCCAGCTAACATCTTGGCTTAATGCAGTAGCTGCTGTAGTTAAAGAGTTGATATGTCAAAGGGTCTATTTCCTGCCCTTGAAGGAGAAATGAACCCAGTGATTTCAAAGGTCTTTTCTTCTCCACCTACTGTGGTTGTAAGCACACTGCCAGGTTCTGATGCAGATTAATATGGTGCTTTTAAAGGATTTCAAGGCCCGGGGCAGAGAGGATGGTGCACCTGAAAGGAGCCAAGATGCTCCGAGCAAGGGATCTTTGGCTCCAGCCTCACTGCCTCCCCTGGGCTAGTAACAACATTTCAGAGACTGAGCTCAGACCTGCAGACTTCCTACCTGAGCTTAGACATAACCCTGAAGAGATCTCTGCCTCAGACCTCCTTATTCATGGTAACAACAGGAAGTGAGACTTTGGTTTTCTTGTCAAACTGGGATTCCCAAACCCTACCAGGAACATCTGCCCTCCTCTTGTCTGTTTCAGTAGCAATCAACTCATGTCATCAAATACAATCATAGCCAGCAGGCAGCTACGGGAATATTCTCTGACCTGTATCCACCCAAAACTGTAGATGACAAAACATCAGCTTTGAAGAGGGTAAAAGAAAGGTTATTTCTGGACGAGGACACAGCTTACAACACCATACCCCAAGCATCCCTGTAGACAAGCAATCCCAGGTAGAGGAGAAGCAAAGGCAGCAAAGCAATTCCAGGCAGGAACATTAGCCCATTCTGCCTCAAAAGATCCTTTTTGGTGTAAACCCTTCCAAGCCTATTGGACCAGCTCTGAACCCTTGGCACCAGAAAAAAATTTCCAGTAGCAACTGCAAGATAGTGTGCTTCAGGCTGTGGGATAGGGCCTGGGATGGCTGCGGGACTCCTCGCCTGGCACCTCTTACATAGCTCACTCCACAAGTGGGAGGGGAACCCATGTTGCACTTGGCATAGTCTTTTCTACTTCTCAGTTTACACATTCATAAACACTTGAGAGTGTCAGTTCCAAAGTAAATGCTTTCCCACCTTCGGCCCCGAGACTTCCTGAAGAGGACAGAGGACCTGGGAGTTAGACACCAGAGGTAAACCTGAGACACAGTCCTTTGGAAAATTAAAAGCAGATCTTGATTTTTGCATGCCAAGAGCCCTACAGCAGTCACACAGCTCTGGGCTTCCTTTTCTGTACCCCTGTAGTACCAGCATGTTACTCACACATCAGAAGAATAAAAAAGTACTCTGAGGATTAGGTTTCCCCACTGAAACACTTGCTTTGTAGCTTCACAGCCACAGATTGCCCTATTCAGAGCCCTCTCTTCCATGACATGTAGATATCCCTTTCCTGCTGAAGGTGATCAGAGGAAAAAAATACAATCCATCCATTGCCTCTAAGTAGTAATTTGCCATACATTGTATAGTGTTACTGAATCATCCACCCAGAAGGGAAAGAAATGCACCATTTCCAGAATTAAGTCATCAGTGTACAAAATTAACTCTGTGACCACATCAGCAACAAGTATAAACAAAGTAGTAAACTTTGGTTGCATTGCACAAGTAATTAATCACCCCATACATAAAAAAAGAGTAGGGGAGGTGGTAGTGGAAGGCACTTCTCCATTTCTGGGCACTTCCCTCTTTTTTACTTTTCCTATGCCACAGAACATCGCATTGTCACAATTTTTGTAGTTACGTATTAAAAATCTACATAATATTAAAAATCTATGTAGAAAGATCAAAACCTGCGCACGACCTACCTCTGCCAGATGCAGAAGCTCCAGTTTTCCTTACCATCCCAGTTCAGAGGTAGTAGTAGTGCTGACTGAAGCGTTGTCCTCTAACTCTTCACAAACATATAACCCTTGCTTGGATACACTACTTGCTGCAGGTTACTTTGAGTATTCATAAGAATAGACAGCATAATAAAAAAGATTCAGAGCACGTATTAATCACACTGTATTAGGAGAGTCACTTTAATGTTGCAGAAACTGTAGCACTCTCAAACATACTTTCTCATAATTTGCCTTAAAAAAAAAATCCAGCCCTGTCATAGCAGAGCTGTAAAATGATCCTAGTGGTGGTTTATTTAGCAATTCAGGCAATTGAGTTTGACAGATGACCACCAAGAACTGTTTTCTGGAGGAAAACCATTTATCGTGGGCACAGCCAGCGATAGCAGAGGCAGCGCGGAGGCTATAAGACCTGTCGCTGCCGCAGCCTGCTTTGCCCTTTGCTTTCAGAGGCTTTCGAAGTCTTCCCCTACTTTTCTTGCGGTTTTCCAGGTCTGTCCAGCAGCTGGCCAGCAGACAACTGAATGCTGTCCCCCAGCATCTCCCTCTCTGGTTCCAGTTCCCCTTCCTGCTTCCACTTACCTTCCTCAGGGTACTGGCTTCAATCTCTCAGATGCCCCAGCTCTGCCACAGGGACATGGACACGCAGGCACAGGGACTCTCCCTGCCTTGGGCATGCCAGGAAACTGCGCCTAACACTTCAAAATGCTCAGCCGTTAGGAACTAAAAACAGATCCTGCGCGAGGCTGGATGTATTTTTGTCTGCAGCTACACACCCTCCTCCCGTTCAATTTTTTCCATTGGTGGAACAGCATGATGCAGACTTAACCAGAGGGTGGTTTTCCACGGGCCGTCTGAAACGATTATGCGGGCCAGCCTGCCACGATGCCGAGCAGCCGCCAGGGAATATGCTTGTGACTGGGCTCTTGTCTGATCCCGCATACCTCAGCCTCCAGGCTGCTTCCACAGGAAAGCTGCTCAGAGGGCTGCTGAATGGACAGGGGTTTGCTTGCCTGAAGACAGCTTCAGGGTCTTCTCTTTTTTTTTTTTTTTTTTGGTCTTTTGAGGTTTTTCTTTTTACCTTTTTTTTTAACTTGCTAGGAGGGAGTAGGTATTCCTAACATCCACGTGAGATGCCCTGGCAAAAACACAACTTGCCAAACCACAGCGGGAATGCTGTAGTCATGAAAACCAGCTCTTAAGAGTGGCTCTCAGTCGCGTCTAACAAATGCACAACAGCATCACGTATACAACCGCAAACTCAGGCGCTCTCTTCCCCACTGCTTTCGTCAGACTTTATATACTATCCTACGGAGACAATTACTTGGTTTTTAATAACTGACCTCAGATAAAACAGGTCTCTAGATGCAAATGGCATCCCCAATTTTCAATACACAGAGCTAGGCTGTTAAATCTGTAGTTAGGCACATGAACAATTGCTTTATTATCAGAAAAGCTGAACACTTCATTGATTGCAGCAACAGTTGGTGAGCAAACTCAGCCAAAAAACAAGGCATTTATTCAAATATTCTAAGAAAATCACAAGGTCACATTCAAGTGTCAAGCATGGAAATACAGCCAAGTTACGCTGCAGATGACATGCTCAATTGAAAAGAAACATATGAACACTAAAACAGAAATCATTGGTAACCCACAAAAGCCCCAAATCAATATTTATGTCCACAAAAATGAAATAACAATTTGCATAGCAACACAGGAATAGCTACCTAAAGGTGGACCTCTGTTTCACTGCATCTGCTATCCTGTCTCATTACCGAGGGAACTCCAGAACCCAGCAGCTTCAGAGTAATTTGGAATAAAATTCTACTTCATCTCTTAATAAAGCAGTACATAACTTATGCCCATATTCCTGATTCTACAACTTAATACCCATCTGGGGGCTTCACATCTGCTTGTTCTGGTAACAACTTTGCTCTCTGTGAAAAGCAGATTATTTTCTTTTTCCTGTTCCCGGTACAGCTATATTCTCTTCACTTAGCGTTGCTGTGGTCCAACTATTTCACTAGCAGGCCAGATCCAAGCCCTGGGACTAACGTGGAAGCAGTGACAGCTAACGAGTCGAATCACCAGGTCTCTCTCAGGAGAATTAGTTAGTCTTTGGTCCCATCCCCCTTCTCACACAGAGTACTGCATTTCCCCCATGAATCCACCTCTTAGTTGATTAAACAAACCATGGTCAAATGATTCCTTAGATAAGATTAGCCTCCAGCCAGCCCAGAAGCCTTTCATCATCACCTATTTTGTTGAATTTGTCTTTCTTAAAGGTGAATGCTCAGAAGTATAAATACTATTCCCAAAGATGCCTCTCCAGCACTCCATTCAATAACAGTAATTCTTCCCTAAGCCAATGGAAAATACCTGGACTGACATAACCTAGGACCCAGCTGAATCACATTAGTACCCCACAATCTTCCAGCAATGGGTAATAAAGCTGTCGATTCCCTTCCACTTTCATTTTCAGAGGGTGGCTCCCAAATGTCAACAGGCATTTTTGCTATTAGTGCAAAGCACTCAACCCTGTACTTTCTCCTTCAAGCTCACTACATTTTATCGCTCTAATCCTAGAGGTCATCCAGCTATTTACTACATTATTTCTAACCTACCTGCATATTTACTATGTTTCCCACTTATCAGCCATTCCCACTTTTCATGACAAGGCAACCAACACTCATTAAGTCTGGTCTCAGGACCCTAGTTGATACTCCCCCAGGTTTTTTTATTTTTGCTTCCACCTCTAACATACCTTTTAGCACACTTGCATTACATGTTGAAGGCATACTCTTCTGGCTTGACTTAATGGAGCTTTAACATCCTCCAACTCAGGGCTGCTGCGAGTGCCCTCGGCCTGACCACAGGGCCTCCTCCTGCTTTGATCCCTGAGGAGCTCCTTGGGGGACAGGCAGGAGAGGCTGACAGGGCTTTGGTAGAGTCTGGCTTGTTGATTCCAGCAGGATGGTTCTTGTTTATTACACCACCAAAACTAAGTCTCCACATCCACTTTGTACCCCTTTTCTACCCACCGCCTTGCCATTATCTATTTGGGACAATCTAATAATGAAATATCCTCCGAAAATCAACAAGGAGTAAGCAAGCTTCAT
Organism: Psittacus erithacus; assembly: GCA_009867235.2. Lineage (NCBI taxonomy): Eukaryota > Metazoa > Chordata > Aves > Psittaciformes > Psittacidae > Psittacus > Psittacus erithacus. The sequence continues at coordinate 34,839 of WYDI02031300.1, read as the reverse complement.
GCTGAACGCAAGACATTAATCTCTTCTTACTATGCAAAGTATATTTACGTGCCTCACAATCTTCCACAAATGCATCACAACATGGCAGGGAAAGAGAAGGGTGCCATTATCTTCGTTTTATAGGAAGCTGCTAGGTCACACAGGAAATTAAAGGGTATTTCAATACAGAAACAGGAAGCTCCATAGCTTGTGTTAATGCATGTCTCTGCTAGCTTAATGGCTTTTAATATCTCTGTTTTGCAGTAAAAACAAGCTGTAGTTTGCACAGTGAAGTCTGTAATGGAATTAAAAGTTGTGCCTTGGATAGCAGGTTGGCTATATAAACACTCTAGATTAAAAAGGTGTTATGAAGGTTGTATGTTAAACATATGTTCTAAAGAATGTTTTAAAGCCAAGAACTTATTTTTATAGATGGAGATGAATGAATTACCAAAAATAAAGACAGCTATTTTAACCTACGTTCTACTCTACTTTTACACTACAAAACCACTTAGATTTTACTTTAAAAGTGCTAAAACATCCCATTATCACCACTGTTCTGTTTTCTAAGCAATGGAAATTCATTAAGGAAAACTCAGAAAATGCACATATTCACAGCATTCATGCTAAGACAATACACCTCCTTCCCTAAAGTCAGCCCACTTTTATAAACATATGCCACCCCTATGAAATATCTTTTCTTAGATACACTCAAGTCTGCTTCTGAAAGGCCAGTTCACCACTGCCTTTTGCCCTCTCCTGCCTGGCTCATCTGACATTGACACAGCTGAGCTGTGTAAAAATCCCTGGTCCATAAGGTCCCTCTGCCAATACTCAACAAACGGGCACTGTATGGGCATGGAGGGAGAGATTTTGGTATCCTGCCGATCATGGCTTAACCACAGACTGGCAGAGGTGTAAGAAGACTTCCTATGAAATCCAAAACATGTACTTATGTTCTCCAAAACAGAGCTTGGGCAGGAATTAAAGAAGTCTGAGGTAGAAATTGGGTTTCTCTAATCAAAAACCTTTAATGGAGCTCTCAAGAAAGCTTGGAAGCTGTGCTAAGTGTAGCTAAGCTGCTAAAAAATAATTACATGTTATCATCAACAAGATAATAACCAGAGATGAGAGTCAAAGCTTTGATGATTTCATTACTAAAACATCTGAATCAGGCAACATCTGCTAGAGAAATACTCTCATTGAGCTGTACTCAAAGTCCATCCTTGCTATCTTTAGCCTTGAAAGCGAACATACAAAAAAACTAATGCAGCAGTCTCTCATTCAGCCAGTGGTGAAGGGAAACCTTACACCACATGAAATTCCTCTAGAAGATGCCAATTCAATTTCTGAGAACATCACACCTTTCTGCAAACCAGTGCTCATGCACTGTTATGACAGTTACTAAACTCTTGATTAAGAGGAGTGTGGGAAATGAGTAAACAGAGGCTTATGTGAGCTTCTTACCAAAGCTCACAGATCCCAGCAGGCCATTTCACCTACTGAATGACAGTATCAACACAAGTCTAACAGCTCTGGCTGTAGGTTAGAATAGAGGTTAAGCAACGAATAATTACGCAGATGAGCACAATTTTATATCCTCAGCTATCACAGAGATTTACAATGCCCTAAATGGCTACCACCTTCCTGCCAGAGGCTGTGGTTCTCCCTGTGAAATGCCGTAATGAAAGAGATCAAAGGGATGCTCCCCATTCCCAGCTTTCTGTGGAGCCAGCATGCTCTTGCCCAGCTCAGCAGAGGGGAGGGGCTGCTGTCCAGGCACTCTCCACGTGCACCTCAATGCTCCTCTCAAATGGGTTTTCCCAATGTCTGAAACAGGGAGAACCCACTGACATTTAAGGCATGTAATATGCCATACCTGATGTTTAAAGCAAGATGAACTTTTCCTTTTATTTTTGTGCTGTGTGGTTCTTCAGCACTGCTGTAGACATGGGCTTACTATTTGCAGTTATGACCTATTTTCGAGTGAGTTACAGAGAATAGTTGGGGAATCAAAGTGCTTCTGGTTAGTGTTATTAATTTCAGTATGATTAAATGAAGAAAGAGAAAGCATGATCATGTGATGGCAGGGCATGTGGCAGAAGCATTACAGAAAAATATGAAATCAGGAGAGATAGATGAATTACACAGCAAACCTATTTCCTCAATTTAGATGACTAAGCACAATAGAAGCAAAAAGCTTGACCTGCAATGATCAATCAGTACTCTTGCTCTGGGTCTTGCTGAGATGGAGTTAATTTTCTTCATGGCATCCCTTATGGCACCGTGTTCTGGATTTGTGACCAAAACAGTGTTGAGCGTACACCAGAGTTTTTGCTGTTGCTGAACACTGCTGGCACAGCATCAAGGTGTTCTCCAGTTCTCACTTTGCCCTACAAGCAAGTAGGCTGGGGTGGGCAAGAGGATGGGAGGGGACACAGCCAGGACAATTGATCCCAAAGGACCAAAGGGACATCCCACACCATATAATGCCATGCTCAGCAAAAAAAGTGGAGAGTTGCTTTGCCAGGGTTGCTGTTGCAATGTCCAAGACCAACGAGGCCCTCATAACTGTTAATCTCTGAGACCCAGGTGATGGCAGCTCACAAGTGGTGGCAGCTGCCACTACCGTGAGGCTTGCCCTGCACTGCCTCAGGGGCTCACACTTTTTAACAGCCTTTTTTTCTTCAGAACTACAAAAAACAAAGTGAGCAAGAAATACTGCGTCACAAGATCAAGATGGGAACCCCTTCTGAGCAGTATTTGCTACTTTCTGTATCACTAGAGCAGAACTGATGCATCTGTTTTGACAAGCACCCTATTTCAGTGATATATTTTTTCAATACTTAATGGACAGAAATAAATTTTAGTTAGCTAGGTAATTGTATCTTCCAAGCTATAATCGGAAGTTCTTTTACAACAGCAGGTAGATATATAAATGCTGTTGGCGTAGTACTGTTAACTTTGCAGGAACAAAAAATCTAATGAACTGAAATGCCACAAAAATAGGAGTGGAAAGGTTTACTGAATGCATGAGGTTAAAAAAAATGAGAACTGAAGACTTCACACATGCCATTAAAAAAACCCTACGCCTATTAGACCTGTAAAAATATTTGAAGGTGAAGTCATTTGACACAAGAATATACTAGGAGATCTTACAACATAAATATTTATAAAGCACAGATGTTATTTCACATTGCATTACTACCATAGCTTGTTCCATTAACTGATTCAACAGACCAGCTAATTGCTTGTGAAAGCTTGACTATTTGCTACCACCCATTCAAGACAGAAGTGCAAACAGTTGCCAGGGGCAGGAAGCTTTAAGGGGTTGTTTTCTAACTAAATGTATCACATAAATTTTCATTATATAACTGATCACTTGTTCATCAATTAAGTTAAAAAAACTGCAGACATAAATAAACATTACAGGAGGATAATTATGGCAAAGTTTCTAAGAAAATTGTGTTAAATCAGTATTTGCTTCAATAGCATGCCCCAAAGGGTATATAAAATAGATCTTTTTGCATACTGAGTTTTAACTGAAGTAGTCCTGCATATGCATATGATTTTATAGGAGGTTTCAAGACATGAATGTTTCACCTGAAATTTCATATCCTAGGGTTATATGAGCATACAGCAAATTCTGTTTGACAATACCTCTAATCCTTCTGTTTGCAGATAAGCACAAAATGCAAAATAAGGAATTAATACAACAGAAGGAATATTAAAGAAGTCAAATGGGGGGGGTGTTTACTCCCTTTTTTTTTTTTTAAAGCTTTGATTGTGATTTCTCATTATAGCTGGCTGGCAAACCTACTAGAAGTGGTATATGGCAATATAAGCAGCTTATCATTATATCATTAAATTAACTAAAAGAAGTACTGCGGTATAAAACCTAGAAGAAGTCTGCCTAACATGTACTGATTAGACCGGCACACACTGCCTAAAAGAAGCAATGCATAAATCCTGTAAGTGGCTGCAAAACTATTTGCCCAAAGTCGAGCAAACAATGAGAACAAGTTCAACATCTGCCAGGGTATCTGACTGCTCACAACCATTTTTCTGGTCAGAGGGGCATTGTTTAAGTTGACAGGTTCCTAATGGTCTGAATTATTCAACAATTCTCAAAAGACTCTTTCTACTCATTAGAGAGGAAAATTCGAACCACCACAGCCAGGGCTCCCAGGGAGCCGATCATGCTAATTGAGGAGAATATCACAATGTGTCCCATTTTAATCACGAGTTAAGCAGGCAAGAGGCTTCTATTATCCCCACTGTATATTAAAAGATGGAGGGTGCCAGTTTCTGCAATGATACACACCACAGTGTATCATCTCAACATTTTAAAGGAAAACTCAGTTTAAACAAAGAGGACATATGTTGCTGATACGCACTGTCCCTACCAAATGAAGAAAACAAATTATATTAAAGAGAAATCTGAAACATGCTGTTTCAAGCCTGAACACTAAGTGAACAGCAGTAAGCATGTTAACATATGGAAAGTTAAGGGAAGGGGAGGCAAACTAGCTATTTATTGTTTTTTTGTCTCATCTGCCATAAGATAGATGACAGGTATAAACAAATAAATGTAATAGCATGACAGGTGACAAACAAATGACACTCATATTTGAAGAGCAGATCATTCAATGATATTCCCACTTCTAATATCCCTAGAAATGAAGGGGAACACTACTAGTAAGGAAGCAGAACAATAGCAGCTTTACTTATGATGGATTTTTTCTCAGTCATTTATCTAACAGTAATCAAACATGCTCTGCAGCAGCAATTATTCCATGTAATCCTAACCTTTCTGAACAAGGGAAAAAAACGCAACAGTCTTACAATCAAGCGGCTATCTTATTTTCTTCACAGCATCAAAATACCTCTAAATCGGAAATCCCTTCAAAATTGTAGCACCTGAATAAAGTTCCTCATGTAAACTTTGTAAGGAATATTAGTAATTACAAATGTCTGCAATAGACCTCTATTACCAAAACACAGACCATGTGTGAGAAGAAACATTTACAAATGTATTCAAAGGCTATAAAGAAAGACATTTAAATATTTAGTAAATTACTATACGGAACACAACAGCTAAAAGGAATTAACAGCTTGATGAAAGGACAAATGGAAGAAGAAGACTTCAAAATTAATCTTATTACTTCTGTTCCTAAGCAACGGCAACATGGATAAAAAATAGCAAAAATAATTTACCTTAATGCATATAATAGGAGTTCAGGAAATTCCTTTCCCATTCTTTAAAAAAGATGCTACAGAGATAAGCCTTTCAAGCAACATGAACAAAAATTAAGCCACCGGTTTACACAGAAAAATCTGTATTTTTTCATCTGCATATAAGCATTTCCAGAAGCAGAAGATTGAGTCAGTGAGTTAAATGGAAAGACATAAAATATTTTCCCGGCATGACATTGTGAATAAATAGCCAAAAGCCCAAAAAAGCAAAGAGACAACACGATGTCTATTCAGCCATAAAATTCATTTCCAATAACCACATTTCAGCATGCAGCTTAGATCATACGTAGCATTTTCCTATTTGAGAGCATGCAAGACTGATTATTACAGGCTCAGTTGCCCCATACACAGGCAAACAATGTGTAAGGAATAATTAAATCATTAAGATTCCCCCACTGAGCCTCTTACACAAGCCTATGCTCAGGCAAAGGAGAGGTGGGGTCCCTCCCAAGAAACAAAAGCACAGGATTATGCGAGAAGCCTAAGACCATCTGCACAAAGTCATGTGGCCAGAGATTTCCTCTTCCTCTTGCTGTGTACAGGGCATCCTTTCCCGCTTCCAGTCTGAGCCATGTGGAAGGCAGCAGAGCCAGGCTTAATTCTCAGCTCCAGGACAAAAAAGAATCAGGGACCAGAGGTTTCCAAGGTCCTCTTTGCCCGTACTTACTGCCTTCATAGATAAGCCACTTTAGGATGTAATCCTTAAAACCTCAATGTGCAGAAGCCCATAATGTCTGGGTCACTGTGAAATTCTGCATGCTCTGGTTCCAGCTGAGCACTGCCTGCAACCCTCAGAGCAGGTCTATCCAGGCATGGTCATCCTGCTTCCATCCATCTCCCAGACACAGAGGCCCTTCCCCACACATATCCCAGTTTCATGAGAGGCATCAGCATTTTTTGTTTCCCATTTTCTCTCAACTAAGTTGGGTTCCTTTCTGCTTGCCTGAGGTAGAAAGCTCAGATCAGGGAAGAAAAAAAATGTTCTTGACCTCAACAGGATATCTTGTTAGGATATGGCAGCCTCAAGGACCCTTTCCTCCTTCCTGGCATCTGAGAAGAAGGAAAATTAACGTTCTTGTTAGTTCACTTTTTCCATGAGGCCCAGAGGGGAATTCTATAGCATTTTTCCATATATAATGAAACATTAACTCTACTGTAGTAAAGGCAACTCACAAAGCAATGTTTGGATGCTCTTTGACTTCAGTATCCCAAAGCAATTTGCAGAAGCAGATCTGTTTTTCCAAAATGCTCTACACTTTCTGAATAGTGCTGCCTGCATGAACAGCCTACCATGAAGCAGTGATTTCTAAGCCCTGCTTGCTCTCTCCCACCTTATCAAGCTGTCTTTCAGCTTCCTGAAATATTATTGCTGAGCTAACGGCATTATTTAGAGTCCAATCCAAGACAGCCACAGATAATAGAAAGGCTCCTACTGACTTCTGGGGCTCTGGATCAAGCCAAAACCAGTGACAGTACCCAGAAAATGAAGTCACACAGATTTGCTTTTCATTTCAGTATGGTCCTCAAAAGTATTCTTGACTTTATGGTAGGCTGGCAAGGTACACTGAGCCAATATGCTAAAACATATCCCTTGTCTCAGCTTAAATTCAAATTATTACATCTTTACTTTTCTGCAAATTTGAGTAAATTTTTTTTAAAACATAAAATAAATAAAATCAAGAAAATGTTACCTTCACATAAAGCAAACTATCATCTTGTTTAACTGTGCTAAATACAGAAAAGAAACACTTCACTCACCCAACACACTCATTATATACCAAGTTTATCAATGCTGTCACTGGTTTTGCAATGTATGGGACAGTCTGTAACATCTTCTTGTAGGCTGTCTTGATGTGAAATGCAAGATGACCTCAGGGCCATCCCCAGGAAATCTTTAACTCCTGTCTATTCATCAAAAATATTAGGCAGTCATTACCTTCCAGGTCCAATCAAACCTTATTAAATATCCCCCAGTGACATACACAAATTGATCAAACTTCCAATGCTATATTCATTTCTCAACCTAGATTTTGAACTATACTCAGAAAGCAGGAATGTCTGGATCAAAAAACTTCACTTAGCTGTGTCTGGGATAAATGAAATCCACAGTTTAGCTTGCATTTCAGCTCTACACTTTTAAAGTGGTTCCAGTGTAATATTTCAATTTGGACAAATTACTACTTTTAGTAGAGGTGCTTGAAACTTCTCAAAAATCATGTGTTTAGTAAAATGCTTTTCTTGAGAGATGAAACTTTGGAAAATACAAAGCCCATGTAAAAATCTGCAACATGCTCTGGTGACTAACCATTTTTCAACAAACTACTAAGTCTGATAACTGTGAAATGGATAAATGAATGCACACACAGAAACACAACGCAGAGTACCTCACTTGCAGTACGGTGCTCTGTATTTACAAGGTTAAGATAAACTGTCGGTGCTCAATGCCCCTTACTGGCAGTAAGTCCTCCAGGGAAGACACCTGTCAGATCTACCAGCATCTGAAGACCTGAGTGAAACTATACCAATAGTGTGGCAACAGTACAATTGCTTTTAATAAACCAGATTAATTACAGTTACCTCTTTTGTAGCTGCTACAGCAACCAACTTAACACCTCAACATGAACTAAAGTGCAAACTCAGCAGTGACCCTTGCAGAATCTGCTACCATTTTTGAGCTTGTTTGTTGTTACTCTGTCAAGGTATGCAGAAATAAATTATTTAAACTATGAGCAAACCCATTACTAGAAAACAAGAATGGTCAACTAGCCAAGGACCATGCCTCACAGGTGCCTCCTATACTTTAGTTTTCGCCCATTGCCTCTGGTCCAGTCACTGGGCATCACTGAAAAGAGCCTGGCTCCATTCTTATTGCATCCTTCCTTCAGGTATTTATACCTGAAGCTAGTAAATGAGGTCCACTGATTCACTGACATTTGGTACCCTTTTCCATGCCTGCTTTCTACAGGTTTCTATGGTGGAAACCTGGTCATTGTAGATACTGAAGCAAGCAGGTATTCTATTTACATATAGCACATTATTTGGCAATAACAGGAAAAATGCTTTTGTCCTCTTGACTCTTAAATACAAGAAGTTATAAATAATAAAAAAAAGGATGCATGTGCATTTCTTAAAGACAGGATTACAAATCAAACTCCTCTGAAGAATACCCAGCTCCCTTCAGAGTAGTCTCTAGAGATTGTTTCTTATTTCGCAAGTGCAGGCTGGGCATCAAATTTGACACATCAAAATATGTAGCACTTTTCTCCTGCTTTGTACAGCACAAATGAATGCACAAGACAGAAGATTCTTGAGAGATGTTCCATGTTTAAATGACTTTTTGTTGAAGGACAAAGTGGAAACAGCAGATCTGGTCTCCTGTCATTTGTTCTTATTGTTTTAGAAAATAAGAAACAGTTATAATTGAGCTTGTCTCAAGTATATTTGGCACGGAGGGTAGTCTTTTCAAAATATGACAAGCTGGGTTAAATAAATAGCTGTTAACAGTACAGACTCAGAGGATGGCATTTCTGGCAACTGTTCAACATGGTCTAAGAAAATCATATCGTGTTGTTAATTTGGGAAACTGAATTTCTGGTGACCCCAAGTACCATTTACTAACCAGGAAATACAATTTCCCTGGAGAAAAGCATTCTGCAGTTCTTCTGCTATGTACAAATTTATACTTAGAACTATTGATTTCCCATTTCTTTCTGTATTATTGCTTTCCTCATACTACATTGAGCTTCATGTAGGTACACTTAGGAAGCCCACAAACAGCAACCTTCTTCCTGTGCTTGGCTTATACTGCTCACCTATTGTACTGCTATTTCCCCTCTCCTCCCTGGGGACTAGAAACACCAGTTCCTTTCACTTTCACTTATAATGCAAGTCTTTCCCAGTATTATTTTTTTTTCTGTTTTGTATTGTTACTTTGTACTCTATGAGGTGATGTTGCCATTCAGGATCCAAATGAGGTGACAGATGAAACAGTAACTTTATCCCCCAGGTTCAGGGTTGACCGCAGAAGTGGGGGTAAAACAGCAAAAAATGAACCCCTCCTCAGCAAAAACAAGTGCAAAACCTCACGGTTTCATTGTTTGGATGACACTAAATCTTGAGGCCAGGCATAAGATTATTTTTTTTTTTAATGGATATTAGTTTTTTCTTTAAAATAATAATAAAAAAGGACACTTTTGTGGTATTTTAAAGCAATTCAGTTAGTAACACCTACAAGTCCACCTGCATGACAAAGACCACTATTAACAATGTCTGACCATCATCTTTACATCAGGAATAACGCTAATGAAATCACTGTGATTATTCTGAAGCAAAGAAATGACAGAGAAAAGGACAAACAGGCTGATTTCACTGTGTTTAGTTTATCTATTTACTATAGTTTCATCTGTTTCTCTTCTTCCTCTGTATCATTAGCTGAAGGTTGAACCTGCAAGGACCCTGGAAAACAGGGGAACTGAGAACTGCATTTCAAGAGCACATGGAAGGTTTGAGTGACTTATGTAAGTCAATTTGGGAACAGCAGGGGGAAAAAAAAAATCTAATTCCTTCTAAAATAATGGTCATGACAGATTTTTCTGAAGACAGGGAAGGCTATGTGAAATGGTGCTGGAGCACTCAGTTTTTAAGCTGTCTTTGACCTTTAAGAAAACACAGCGTAAAGCTGACAAATGAGAAAACAAAACCAAAACGTTTCACAGAATCATGGAATCATTGAACAGTTAGGGTCGGAAAGGATCTTAAGATCACGCAGTTCCAAACCCCTGCCAAAACCAGGTCGCCCAAGGCTTTGTGCAACCTGGCCTTGAACGCCGCCAGGGATGAAGCATTTCAGTTACAGAATATTAATCCAGCAGGAACTTCATGAACTGAACAAATTGAAACTGTGGCAACTTCCCCCTCTCACCTGAAAAGAGCTCACAACAGATGACAAAAGTGCCATAATTGTTTCATTTTCCCACTAAAAATGCCTGAAACTAGATGGGGTTCCCCAAAGACACATGGTCTGCACTCCTACTTAAACTAAAGTCAAAATTCAGATCTGATCATTTTAATCCACCACAATGAATCCTGTTTGCCTAACCAAGAGCTCAAGTAACTAGCACAGCTCTCCTTCCTCTGCTGGTTCAATGGGTGGCATCTACTCTGCTTTTCCCTGTTTTATGCACTCAAGTTCTTATGAGCCACAAGTCATTACTCTACAGAGTATATGACATACATATTCTTCATTCTGCATCTTTTGGGAGTGAGTTCTCCATTTTGATTTCTCATCCAAGCTGTGCTTTAAAAGAGTGCGTCCCTGGGGTTTGGGGTGGGCTGTTTATCATTTGATTTGTTTTTTTTTTTTTTTCCAAAAGCCACATCTGTGGAAGTTTTAGTTACACCACCAGCAGACAGAAGAGGAAACCCTCACCTACAGTAACACAGGTCATTAATCAGCCCATAAAACTGTTGTCAAGACCTGGACTAAGTTCACAGACTGCTCAGTATTCATAAAGTTTTCACAGAACATCTGCAGAGTGGCAGGAGGAGTCTAAATCACTTAAGACAATTGATTTTGCCAAGATTAGATTTAAAAAACATAAAAAAACAAAACAACAAAACCCCAAAGATCAGTGTTCAGACCATGTATCTTAGTGTGCCTGCTTTTAAATTAGCTTAAAAAACATCTTCTTCCTGGCAAATTTTAATCTTTTTCCTCAACACTGTCCTCAAATACTCATTGCAGTCCTACTTCCTCCTTCTGCAATAAATTCCTCCTTGGCCAACATCACGTGGTTGCCAGGTATTTAGTTGCTTTCATATTTACCATCATTTGCTCTTCTCATAACGAACTGGAGGCCAGGACATATCCAGTGCCAATGAAAAGGGGTACAGAAACATTAGGGGTCTGCTGATTTCTAGCTTCTCCCTCCACCAGCAGCAGCCTGCCTGGGTGGCAGGGAAAGAGCTGAGAAGGAGAGTACCACAGCCACATTTCCATGGATCCTCTGAACTAACGTTTGTTAAATAACTGCGTATTTTGATATACTTTCTCTAGTCTCATCTTTTAGCTGCCACAGTTAAGCTGTTCTGGTCAACTAAAATAAATACATTGTTTATCCATTTTAAAGATAACTCAGATTTCCAAAAAATAGAACTTGCCACAACTACAGATTAACAAGCCATGAAAACATCACGTGGAAATGTACACATGAACATGTCAAATTAAGAATTTGCTAAAATTAGGTACAATCATATAAATGTTTAAACAAGAACGATTTGGCATAATGTGATTCAGCATAATTCAGCATAAGTATGATGACAGCTTCTCAGCTGCAAAACTAAGCTTGTCATGTTAAATAACCAAGGAAGAAGCAACCAAGCTCTATGAAGACAACTAGTATCCACTACAAAATAAATTTAACACACCACTACCATATATAGGTGACCCTTAGCATAGCAGCACAAGTCACTCCAAACCCTCCCATGCTGATGAAGGCCAGTTTCCATACATACAGGATATGAACTTGGCAAAAGCCTGCAGTCAGGGACTCCAGACACTGGTCTGGTTTTCTCCTACCCCAAATCAGTTCACATTTAAAGCTCTGGTTTACCACCAGGGAGGTAAGTGGGTCAGTTCACTTTGTCCTCCCTTCCCACTTCCCTTCCCAGGCCACACATGAAGGTAACATGATTGTATAATAAGAATCAGATGAAATGCCATTTACTGCTTCATGCACATACAATAGCTGCACTCAGCTGGGGGCCTTTTTGCACAGAAACCACATGAGGAGGCAACCCCAAAACCCTCCTTTTCCAAGACTCTTCCCCTCAGATGGCAGCTAGATACAATAGCACTTAGCTTTGAGGCATCTCATGCCACCTGAAAAGATGACAAATGCTTCTTGTCATTTTTCCAGAACAGAGCAAACACAATTTTGAAAAGAGGAGGAAATGTCATACACAATCCCTCACAGGCAGGGTACAGCTTCTTTATACCCATCCATACAGCCAGGGAAGTGATGAATTCATGGCACTGCTACTTGCAATTTAACTGGGCATGAGCCACTTTCTAGATGTAAACAGTTTTGTTATGCAGCTAATTACTCAACTGCAGATGAGACACCTCAGCAACAAAGAACAATATCCTAGGCACCAATTTCACTTACAGTGAAGCATGTATACCAGATTTATATGACAGTGATCCCACCACTATCTAAGAAACTTCACTCATGTACAGCTTTTGAAGCAAAGCATTTGAGCCACACGGACAACAAATAGAGACTGTAAGCAAGGCCAGGCAGCAGCCAGGCTCTGCATTTGCTGGGAAGATGAGCACATCTAGCCCAAAACATCAAATCAGCAGATGGAGGAAGCTGAAGAAATTCAAGGTCATCAAGAGAAACACTTTAGTCCTGGCCCTGAGATAAATCAAGACAGTGCTGTCTCAATAAAGCGATAGCTGAAAAGAGGACTCAGAAGTTAAAGAAAAGGAGATCAATCCTACTGCCTCCTGCTGCTGGATTCCAGCTGCCTGCTGAAGACAGAGCTTTATATATTCACCATAAAGGAACAATGCTTCCTCAAAGAAATGCTTCATCCTTTAGGTCATTCTGCTTCCTAATGTAAACAACCCAAACAGCAAACCAGCACCAAAAGGCAGGCCACTATTTTACACAGGAAATGTTATTGGGATCAACTGCTGACTTTCATTTAAAAAAAAAAAAAAATTATCTTAAGGACTGATATCTGTTTGTTGGTCTGGCCTCTTGGGTCCTTGAACCCACTCTAAAATGTCCAAAGAAAAGTCTTTTAAGGACACTTAAAAATATACTGGCACATACTTCATGACAGAAAGTTATTCTTTTGCTTTTCATTCCTCTGACAGACAATCCCAGGAAGCTGCAACTCTTGAGATCCTCTGATCAGCTTCTCCTGTAATCACAGTCAAGCAGCAAGGTCAAAAAGGAAACAGTAGCCATAAAACAATTTTTAACACTGCTTTCAATTTTATTTTTTTTTGTCTTTAAGAATTACATTGTAAGTAAGACCAAAAAAAAAAGTGCAGTTTCTCTCAAAAAGGAATCGTTTCTCCACTTAGATTTCAAAGGTTTTTCTTTCTTTTCAGCTTTAGTGCTTTTTTCCCTTCAAGAGAGCAAGGAAAAGATAGATAGATACGCACATAGACACACACACAGAGAAAAGAAATATAAATTATATATCATGATCCTAGCCAGCTTCCCATCCTGGTTTGCATCAACAGTGTCATGAAATGAAGAACGACATAATATGCAACAGTTCCCCCAGCTTTGAAAAACATATGTTAGGGTGGTGCATACACTCCAGAATACTGCAGCCAGAGTACGCAACTGAAACACTCAAGTTTCCATTTGCGAAAAACTTCAGAAAAGCATTTTAAGTATAAGCTTAACTCTTAACACATCTTTATCCTACTGAGGTCCTGTACCTTGAAGTATAGCTTACGGCTTAACTGATGCTTACTCCTTTTAAAAAGCACTACTTTGATAAACTGTCTTCCTCATTCCTAAAGGTGAACTCCCAGCTACACCAAAATTAGCATGAGGTCACTTACAGCAGAGCTAGGATTTCACACTCAGTTAAGAATTTTCTTCAGATTAGGTTGAACAAACTGTGTCCTCAGAGTTGCAAGAATATTAGACAAATGGTACAGAACTGTATCCTTGCTCTGCACCTTTCTGCCTATATTCTCCATGAGAGTGTTGGGTTGTGCAGGGAGAGCAAAGGCATCAAGGAGTCCAAGGAACACTAACTAAAGCCTGGAACTGCACAAATAAATGACAATCAGGGTTTTGTCCACTTTCCTTGTAAGGTCATTGTGTCCAACCCATTTTTCTTCCCCATCCATAAAGAAAAAGCACTATTAAAGTTACATGCAAGTCTTTTAGGAGAAGAGCACAGAGACTCCAAATATGACCTGATCCCTCTTCTGATCGTCCCCAGTCAATGCGCAAAAACTCAGGGATCCAAGCTTTGCAGAAACCAGTATATACCAACACATGCTACTTTTGACAAAGCTTTTTAAAATTCTTTTTAACTATTGTAACTAGTTGGTGCTGCAGCAGCCAGCACACATGGGTTCTTGTTTTCATCAGTGGCAATCTTGATGTGCTTTTCCTTACTGATGTCTGAGGAGCATAGCATACAGCAAAGGTGGTCAGGTTATCACTTAGCAGTCTTAAACTGCAAAATCCCTTATTTTGATAAGGATATATTTTTCATCTTATTTCTTCCATTATCTAGCCATTAGTTGGAACTTGGGGGACCTGCAAACTCAGCATGAACCAGGGAGAAGGAAGATGACAAAGGTACTCCAGATGATGAATTTTGCATGGCTGCAAAGTGTCATGAAACTCATGCACGTGCACTGTATGGGGAGGGGGTGACTAAGAGAAAGTGATAGCTTTAAGTCCTTCTTCATCCTGCCCAATAAATATGTGTCTGACAGATCCCCACAGGCCTGTATATCATTTTCTCTTTCTGTAATTAGGAGACCAGCTGCAATTTCTTGGCCAGAGTCCAGTCAAGCTTCCCATGCTCCTTCCACAACTTCTCCACCAAACAACACTAAGAAGCAAAGAAACTGAATACAAAATTTAGCATGTGACAAACTCTTCCATGTGTGACCTCTGTACCACGCAACCTGTGAATCTGTGTGAGACTGACTGCCTGCATAAGGTCATGACAAGAAAAAAAAAAAGGATCTGGACAATCTATGAATTGTTTCCTACCCAGCCCTTCCCCTTTTCCTGTCTCTCCAGACATCATCTACCATTTCTGCTCAATTTAAATGAACAAGAAGCACAGATCCCACGACATATAAGTGCCATCTAGAGAAGGGTAGTTCCTTGTTTGGTTCCAATGAAGACACAAGTAGTTATATTCTTACTGGTGAGAATCATATGGCCTCAGGAAATATTTTTACAGAACTTGAGAACTTAATCCCTGCAGCAGGAAGGGGCCAGTGTCAGAACTCACTTCCGTTCTGTATATCCAAGATAATGAAATATAGCTTTTGCAATGTTTCCCTTTCCTTTTTCTTCCAAGGAAAAAGCTACCCTTTCAGGAATTTGCTGGTACCTTGCAACTGGCCATTGGAAGTAGCAATTGCTTGCAAGAGGCTGTAAACTGGAAGTAAATCTAAACAGTGCATGCCAGTCTGCCACCAGTGAGCTTAGGAAGAGTTAACTTTAACTGCTGCCCTGTGTATCTTCAATCTGCTGCTCCCCCTATTTCCTCCTGGAATACTCCATTTAAAATAAAACATTAAAAAAAAAAGAATTAAACATCACAGACCAAAATGATTCCCCAGCAGGCACTGAATTTCTGTGCTACACAGGCACTAGCAGATTTGATTACATCCTGCGAGCTCAAGTTTCACCCTCGAAGCCTGGCACCATTTTGAATTTAATTCTGTCAAAGAAAAGGCAAGAAACTGAATATAGATGCCAAGCAGCTGCTACAGCACTGCCTGGGAACATCCCCAGTCTGACTGCTGCCCCTTCTAGTGCTGCTCTGCTGTAGTAACAGGAATCAAGACTTACCCATCCAAGTCCATGCTCTTTGGAAAGCAACAGTAGGGATGCTTCTAAATGCATTTCAAAGTTTATTTCACCATAAGCCTGTAGAGTTTCCATGACAAGCAGCATATTTTGTCACCAGCCTAACTCTGAAAATACCAGACAGTGCTGAAGTAGTTTCTTATCAGTACAGTGAATTGGCAGTGCAAACACAAACAACTAAAATCATCACTCCCTCCTGCTCCCATCCTGAGTCCCACATCCCATTTCCTCACTCATCTTCAGTCATGTCCCCAACATGTTCATCAGGGAGCAGCACTCAATATTAAATCCAGGGACTCTTCAAACCTAACCAGATGGATAACAATGGGTCATATTTTTAATGGAGCTTGAGAAGACCATTCAGAAGAGATGAAAGGACAGTGGAAGAAAAAAATACATGTAATAAACAACCTTTGATTCTACCTCAGCCTTTCAAGATAGTGATCAGACAGTGGGTCAGTCTTGTACAGGATACAAAGGGGGGGAATCATGCTCCACACTCCTAAAGGCTACACACTCCTATCACTGTAACTGCTCTGCTGTTACAGTGATAGCCTCAGTGTCCAGAATTAGTTAAAAAAAGAAATGACTGCTGGGAATGACAAGTCTGTCAATACAGTAGGGAGCACATTAGGCTGCTACGAAGTCAAGTGCACTTAAAAGCAGTCCATGCCACAACTCTTATAGGAGTCCAGTTCTCTCCTGTAACAAGATATGGCAGATCATGGGTTTGCTGTAGACAGAAATATTGGTAAAAGGGCTTTCTAGGCTTCCTAACAGATGCTCTAACCTCTAAAAGCTCAGGATGGTGAAATCATGTTGCTGTGTTCCCCTGGTAGGTGCACACTCTGCACTGGGGTGTGGGCACGCTGGACTCTGCAGCTCCTGGACCCCTTAACAGGGAATGCCCAAGTGGCAAAGCCCACATCTGCAATGTGCCAAGAGGGAAGGCCACTATGATGAATAGGCAGCCAGGGAGCAGAGGGTGAAGAAGCAGGTGGCCACAGGGCTACCTAGTGTACCACAGCAACATTCTGTCACCACCATCCCATATGTACCAGGGGTTCCTAAGCATAACTGTGCAAAGATGCCAGGTCCTGGTCTTTCTTGCAAACCCTTAATTCATTACACAGCTCTAGCCCTCTAAAGTTATAGATAACACAGCGGAAAACATTAACAAGATCAGGTCCCTAGGGCGAGATTAGGCTCCACCTATGCCTTAGAGGATACCAGGCCCATTCAAAATCACCCTCAAGAAGTTAGCTAAGGACTTAGGTAATCAATTTGGTCCGCTGCTCAGTGTCCTTTGCCCCCAGTTATTCATCACTGCCCTGCCTAATTCACCATAAAGGAATTCCTGAGGAACTGCCCTGCCGTCAGGAAGGCTCTGTTTATTCAAAGGCAAGACCAAAAAGCACCAATAATTGAATGATTTCACTTGGCACAGACTGCTTAATTTAAGCAGATTTCTTCAGCAGAGCAACAGCTCTGAGGTGGAAAAAATTAAAACATTAAAAAAAAAAAAAAAGAAAAAAAAGGCCATGTGCTATAAGTGCTATGGTTTGCTGTGGACCCTTCAGCATTCCTGCAGAAAACACATGCTGCAGCAAGAAGAACCACTGCAAATTTGGTACTTCTGGTCCCCTTTGGCTTTATACTTTACACCATGTTTCTGGACAGCTGGGTGTGACCAGTGGAGAAACTGGTTCCTGTCCATATCTTTTGATTAACTTGTGCTATTGTCCCTTACTTTCAAATTTTAAGATAGCACCATTCCTGTCACAAAATGTCTGAACTACATTGGCCAATACTGGCAGAATACAAATTATTAAAACAACACATTCATTAGCACTCATATATGGTCTTTTTAATAGCTGTATATTTTCCTTCCTCAACACTTTCTACCCCATTTTATATGCACTGCAAACAACCACTCTACACATCAGAAATCCCAGCTGCTATAAGGCAAACAAACTGTTCATGTTTGCAAATGGCATCAGGACTCCATATTTACAGAGCTGTGATATAAGATGTTAGAAAGGGCTTTCATTGCTTTATTTAGGTAATTTCAGTTTAACCTTTTCATTTCCCATCCCCCTCAGATATTCAGAAAAAGAGAGTGATGGGCTAAAGCTATAGCAGAGCCTCAGAAAGAAAGGTGCACATTTAAAGTATTTCAACTCTAACCCAGTGATTACAGTACAAACCTAGCATTTCATTTCCCAAAACATAGTGCAGGACAATACAGGACTAAAACTAAATATGAGGACATCTGATAGAAAGCCAGGGAAAAATTGGAAGTGTACCCCACAAGTTCTGCAGCATAATGATCTCTCTTTGATAATACCTTCCTCTTTCTTGCAAAGTCACATGAAAACATAGGTTGCACAGACACAAATAGATACTTTTCTACCACAGCCACTTGGCTGTATTATATCACCAAGTTCAGCATTTGTCACTAGTCACATCTCTAAAAAGGCATCACTGGGGGAGTCCTTTTCAAGAAATCCTTCTGCAGCATGTTGTTCCTGGCCTGTACCATGTACTTAGCATCACAAAAGCAAAATAATCTTTTCCAAATTATTTGTATGAAAGCTTCACACTCTATCAATTAAAACAGGAAATGGGATGTTAAAGAAAAAGCCCACACTTAGATTTTTCCATAAAACCTTTGCTATTAATACACTCAGATTCACTCCATGCTGTGTTTATGATTAAAAGCCCTTGCGGAAACATCAGCTGGTTAATAATCATCTACATCTGTCACAATATCCCATTTAAGCCTCAGCCTACATCCTTCCATTGTTTTATTAGCTACCTTCAGTAAATGATTGTCAGAATTATTTCCTCTCTGTTTGCAGGAATAATCTGAAGATGAAAGGCAAGAAAATAAAACCTAAAAAGGTGGTGCTGACTTGCAGCACAACTGGGATGGCACATAAAGAAGATTCTTAAAGGTCTCGCGCATTGTTCCGCTAGTAAACCAGAGTGTTTATTAACTAGGTTTTACAGCCCTGACCGCCCCCCAAGTTTTGAAGGTTCTGACTGACCAGCCCCAGGTGATCTGCCCTTTCTCAGGGTTCATCCCAGGAGCAAAATCCCTTGACCCCAGCGGCTGAGGGCAAAGATGATTCACTTGGGACCCACCAGTGCCGTCGACCGCTGCCCCAGTAGTGGCAGGAGGCCAAGGCAGCAGGTCTCTGTGGGACCCCTAATCAAACCTCTGTCCTGGGGATATTTATATATAACCCATGATGACACATCTACCTAGCCTGCGACAGGGACCAAGCCCAGAAACCTCTGCAGATGTTTGTCAGGTAAATGCACAGTTTGGTTCAGTACTGTCATGATCAGTGACATCAAAACCTCTGCTCTGTGGAATTCTTAACTGGGAAAAAAAGCTAGAGATCTCAATGGTTCCATAGACTGAAATAAACTGGTGGGACAAAAATGCAGTCTATCACTTTGACAAGAAAAAAGGAAGAGAGAAAGACAACAAACATTTTGCAGGCAACAGAAACCTAGGACCACATCTATAGCCATGGCAGTTTACAGACTGATTTGCCCCATTACAATCTTTGTTTTCTTATTTAAAATGAAGCACACGACCAATTTCCCCCGACAGGTAACGCAACCTCCTCTGGTCACCCAGGAACCTGGGGGCTGTCCTGGTAGACTGAGGAAAGCTCAGGCATTCTGAAGGGGAGTATGCAAGCATAAGGCTACACAACTTCTTTGTGAAGTCTTTGCAAGGACAAAAACGGCTCATGTCTCGTGCTTCCTGCCTTAGAGGGGATTTCGTTCCCCTCCCTCTGATGCCCTCAGGAGGGAAGCAACTAAGATGGTTTGGGTTGATGGGTAACATTATCACAAAATGCTATAAGAGAACAACTAGCGCTATTGAAATTTAATGAATGGTGATGGTAATGGAGGTAACATGGCCAGTGTCAGATGACAAACAGACTGCAGTTAACCAGAGGCAAAACATGTTTCCAGCTGCCAGGTGAGAAGCAGAAGAAAGAAGACTCTTAAATACATACAACGGGTGTCTAACGGTGATCCGCAATCTGCTAGAAACTTGCTGCTGAAATTATTCAACTAATCTATTAAAATGAGCAAACATTGCTGAAAGCAGTGTTTCAGGCTGCTTGTCAGGCTAGCTTTTGATGATGTCTGCTGCATATTAAGGCACTTGATGCACGCAAAAGCGTTAAAAGAAAACGATAACAATCTGCAGAGTATTATCTGAACCTTCATTTGTGAGCAAGATAAACACTGGTTCCACTGAAACCGCCTCATGTTTTGCCATTGAGAAAGGCAGTCAGTTAATTTTCCCAAAGTGCTTTAACTAATCAAGCCTTAAACACAAACATTCAACCAAGAGAGAATGAAACATCAAAACAAAACAGCATTGTTTTGTATGGCGTGGAGCAGGAGATATATTTGTGATTTATACATGAAAGAAAACAGCTGTTCAGTGCTAGGGGGATGGAAATTGCCATTTTCCATAGCCAGTGTGGGATGCAGCCCACCTAACCTGGCTTCCCGCTGAGCAGTGAAGGCGCTGGCATTTTCTAATCAAGTGCATTAAGGACAGATAGTTCAACTTGACTCAGAGTTTTGCACCATAAGTGGGAGTAGAAGAACATGCTGCCTGAAGCTCTTTGGTAGGTAGGCAGACAGGGCAACAGTACCTTGCTTCTTGCCTGCAAACAAAAGCACTCACCAAACAAAAACCTCTGCCAACATATCTGAGAGAGTAAGGACTGAGGAGCAGTCAGAGGAGATGGAGTAAGAGAAGAGAGCAGCATATGACAAGTCTGGTCCTTGGACTCAGCAGAGCACAAGCAGATGGTCAGCTGCACCTCAAGACCTTGGTGGCACTGAGCCCTGCAATTCACAAAGATCTTGCCTGCTGCCTGCACCCACAGGGACCACACAGTCACACTCCCGCTGTTATGTGCTCACTTCTGGCTACGTGTGAGTACGTGACAGCATCATTGCCAGTAAGAATAAAACTGTACTCTCCCCAGCTTAATTAAGTGCATACAAGTGTTCAATTCCAAGTTTCATCAAAATTTAGATGGCTCTAAAAAAATATGTTTCATATCTTTCCCTGTCTTCTCCCTGCTCCTCCACAGTTTAACTCTGAGCAGCCTCACAGTAGCAGAAGCACAGTTCCCAATGCACAGGAGCCAGGCCAGTCCAGCCCTGGGCACAGGCACCTGCACAAGCAAGCCACTGGCAGAGCAGAGCCCAGTCACCAGCTGAACACCAGGTACAACCACATCCATTTTTATACAAACATCCAAACCCAAGAGCTGGCTTTCAGAAAGCAAAACAGAAGCTTTCACCAGGACTGCCCCTCTGCACCCCACTAAACCCCCAGCATTTTGTTACCTTGCAGGTGACCCAACAGCCCACCCTGGCTTCCCTCAAAGCTGCACAAAACTGTCTTAGGAGCTGCCTTGGAAATAAACTAGTCCATATGAAAAAACAAGATCTGGAGACTTACTGTATACCAATCAAAGACCGTGCCTCGGAGCACCATAACCACATCATTTAATCATCTTGTATCATATGAGGTAAGGAGAGAGAGGCAGATACTGCCCCACAGCAGTTAAAGATATTGCTTTGATCAGTATTTCACAGAAGAAAATTATAAAGCAGCAGCATCTATTCAGACTCGTGATGTCCCTGTCAAAGTTTCAAAACAATTCAGAAGAAACATCTAGTTCCTGCACACTCAAGTACACAGCTGCAACAGGCAACAGAGGCTGCCTTCCAACACAACTGCTTCTGCACAAGCGAGTGAGAAAATATCAGGGACTACAGTGTCTACAGTGTCAACAACTACCTTAAATTCTGGGTTTAGATTAATTTCACTTAATGAACCATGATTTGAGAAACCCCAGTTAAAAAATACACAAAACAAAGACTTGCTCAAAAGACCACCTACGCAGGAAGGAGCTCCTGGCTTCAAATACCAGTGATTTGCACCTTACATTTAGCTTCTCCAATAGCAAATTGAAAAGAATATTACTTAATCTATCTGGGAGGGGCTGTTAAGACTCTGTGATTAACAACCAGGTCTAACAAGGCCAACCACATAACTGGACAAGACCATTTCTTTGTAAATACTGCAGGTAACTCCATCTCTATGAGCAGCATTAGCTCACTAGACATAACATTCTGCAAATCAAAGATAATTCATATTATAATTCACACTGTGTGTGATAATATATTCATTCATATTATAATTTATCATAAATATCTCTACCATTGTTCATGCAGTCTATCAAGAGGCACCTCAACAGAAGTGTGAATCACAGGTTCACAGGAATGCTGGTGGAAGGTTTTTGCTCTCACTATGAATGCTGATATTACTACCAAGGTTAACTTTGCAAGAAGGCAGAGTGTAGTAATCCTGGATGAGTATTCTGCATCTGGAAAAGGGAGAGATTTCCTCTTCTGAATCTGTTGCAAATGTATGAACCTCCTGGATCAGCTTCTTATCACTGGGTTCTCACCACTTTTTGCAAGTTTACATTTGCAGCTAATATTTGAACAAGCTGCTGTGGTCTATAAAAACAACTCTTTGGAAAACACCACTTTGGAAATTTCCAAACATTTCTTACATAAATGAAAAAAACATACAAAAACTGTGTTAACTAAAGGCTTTGATTATATTGTACTGGTTAAGCCTTGTAAGAAGTACAGAGTGATAGATCGCAAACCTTTTGCCTTTTTTATGACATTTTTATGTCATAAGAAAATAAAAGCAGTTTCAAAACAAACAAAAAACAAAGCGGTATATCCTGACACAACCTTCTGTGTGCTTGTGTACCCTCCCTGTCTCAAACAAACGCTCTGCAGCCCTTCACACATCAGAACAATGGCTCCCCAAGTGACGGAAATGGCACCATCCAAGAATCCCAGCAACACTAATACTGCAGTGTTTTCTGAAACTGCTACAAGCCATAAACAACTGAGGAGAAGTCAGCCTGAAATGCCATTTTGACTCCATCTGTGCAGCAACGGAACAGTGCAAGAGACAGTATTTGCTGCTGTTTGGATACAGCACATGGCTTTGCCACACAGGCCAAACCTTGCCAAAGCGCTGCCTGGACACCTGCTGCATGGCTTTTCTGCACTGGGCACCTCCAGCAGTGAGCAGAGGGGAGTGGGATTAATCTCCTCTGATCCAAGATAACTCCCTAAATTAACCAGTAATCCAAGTTCCTGCTGCAGTTAGTGGAATGACCCAGGCATTTCAGAGATTAATTCATCCCCTTTTAAATAAGCGCCAGAGAAAGCTGGGTGCTTGTACTAGCTGTTCTCTTCTGAGTAATGCTGTGGCAAGAACATATGCATGCTGTGAAAACACAAGATACAACCTACTCTATGAGGTGGTTTCAGTTTCGTTGAGTTTGGTTTATTGTTTTGTGGGCTTTTTTCCCAGTAATATACTTATCAACACTTTCAACTGCTACTTTTCCTGGAAATAAGCCTTTCCTCTTTTGTGACAAGTTGCACATCTTGCAGTAATTGAAAAAGGAGAGCACCAGATAAGGGTATCCTGTCTGCCCTGAAATAACTCTCCTGCTCCCTTTTCCAAGACGATAATAAACATCTGTGCATAGGGGCATTACTAGATGAAAGCTACCTCTAACGAAAAACCTAATTGAAAAGTCAAATAATTTCTAGGTAGAAGAATTCTCATAGACGTAGTCCAGTGTACCAATTCAGGTATGTTACAACCTGAGCAACAAGGGGGTGCCGTCGAGCTGTCCAAATTACTGGCAAGATTTGCCTCTCGTTGGCTTTTTGCTCACCAAGTAATTATAAAACACAAACTACACTATGTACTGATTTTCCCTCTCGTGCTTCCCAGATTCTTCTTCCAGCTATTTTTCATCACCTCCTCTTCCCATCTTCCCTTACTCTCACATTAGCACCACAAATTTCATCTGCTGAACAATTCTCCATCCCTACTCCCACCCTTGCAGAAGTCCCCCTTCTTTGACACATGGCTGTTCCCACCACCCTACCTACTCCTCTACTCCCTACTTCCCATTCTGACCACAGCCCGAGAATGAGGACCCAAAACGCATCCAGTTATCCACATGAGGTGATGTGACACATCGGGTCATGCCCCCTTAGTTCACCCAGAGCAGCTTTTTACTGTGGACACTGGTTTGAAGCTGACTGCCTGGGAACATCAGTAGCAAGTGAGGCTGAGCTCCTGGCAGAGGGGAACTCCTCCGCTGCACCGTCCTGGTCATTGCAACTACCTAGCTCTCCTCATGCTTTTATCTCACCACATCACTTGTCTGTTGCAACCCAGCCTTTAGGATATGGGTAACGTGTTCTACTACAGCTGCCTGCTACAAATCCCTCATAGGAAAAGAACTGAGGACGTCTGTGCCTATGCCTGCGAGACAGCCAGATGGCCATGCTGTCATCCTGTGGGCTTATGCGGGCTTTCTCCCACTCACATCCTTGAATTTCAAGTTCCTCTGCCCACCCTGACTAGCAAGAGCATCAACTTCTGTTATATTTATTTATTCCATCTGTGCAATGGCATCAAAACTAGCTTTGAGTAATGTCTGAATGATTTTTTTTCTTCCACTCTAGCAGTTTACTAAAGAAACAAAATGAAGCAGTGAATATGAGCTATATATTATGCAAAGACAGTACTGAAGCTCTAAAATCAGACAATAAACCAAGATCAGCTTTCCCCTGTAATATACAGTTATTGGCAGATAGCTGTCTCGCAGGATAAATGCACCATGATACCCAAGTTGCTGGTTTCTTGTTGCCCTGAAAACAGAAAGGATAACCACAAATGTGTCTTAACCACCAGCCAAGAAGCGCAGACGGCCTCCAGAAGTGAACCATCACACAACTGCGGTGTACAGGAGAGCAGAGCAAGGCGCTGCCTGCGCTCCTTGCACCAGACCTTTCCCCAACTGCTTCAAAGACTTGAACGTGGGAGAAGGCCACTGTCAGGCCCTTCTGTAAGGGCATTAAGAATGGCTCAGCCCAGACAATTCTTCATTTGTTTTGGCACCCCACCTTCAAGGGAAGGTTATCTTCCCAGCAGCTCAGCCCCTCCAATAGGCTCTCCAGTAGGTGCCAGATCACAAGAGGGAAACCCCGGGAGGGACACCCTTTCCTGCAGCAGCTCTAACGGCTCCTGGCTGCTATCTGGCAACCCAGGCAGACCCCAGCACTGGCTGTGGCTGCCCACAGCAACCCCACCCCAGACCACACTGCTCCTGACACACCCGATACTGCACAGCAAGTCTCCAAACGCTCTATTATCTTACCAAAAATGCCTGAATGCATTTTCATGCAGGAACTCTACACCAGCACAAGGTCCAAGAGCCCTCTCAAAAGTGCAAGGAAGGATATCTGATCTGTAGAAGCCAAGTACAGAAACACAAGCCCCATCACCCAATTAAACAGATAAATACATCATAACATTTTGTAATTATATCCATCTACCATCTTTCCTTTCGCTTGCTAGCAATATCCCAACTGTGTATTTGCTGAATTTCAGCAATAAACTTCTCTGAACATGTGACACGTTCTTGATTAAAAACACCAGCTCCATCCTGT
The DNA here is from genome assembly GCA_009867235.2 of Psittacus erithacus. Classification (NCBI taxonomy): domain Eukaryota; kingdom Metazoa; phylum Chordata; class Aves; order Psittaciformes; family Psittacidae; genus Psittacus; species Psittacus erithacus. Next base: position 9,382 of record WYDI02031300.1, on the reverse strand, counting down.
ATCTTTCATACCGGTGCAACTCAGAACCAAAATGAAGTCCATGTTTTAACATTTGGCTGAAAAGTATGCCCTATAAGTTAGTCACAAAATGAAGCATCATGATGACAACAGGTAGGGGAAAAAAAGTGACAAGCTCGGAGAGTAGCCCAATGAATTTCCTTAAATAAATGGAAATTAATTTACATTTCCTTTCCTCATGGAAATCATCATTTTGTGTTGCTGGTTTTATTTCTTCTTTTAGTACATTTTTTTTTTCAGGTATGCGTGGAGTAGGAATGACACTATGACTAAAAGGATATAGGCACAAAATGAGTCAGCAATATTTTAAAGAAAAATAAAATATTGATTTTTTTTTAAATGATTAAAGATGATAATGAGTTCATCAATAGTGTTGGAACTTTTAGAGAGCTACTTTGTTCAGTTATGTAAAAGAAAGACATAGGCAATTTGAAGAAATGAAAAAGCAAGGACAAACCTATTTCGAAAAGAACAAAAAAGAGAAGGCCTAATATTCTTCCAGTATATAAAGGGCTGTTATCTCTTGATTTGGGATCAGCTGTTGGCCAACTTCATCAAGAACAGAGGAGAAATAAAGTAGCTTGATTTTCAGTCGGGAAACCTTTGTATAGATGTCAGGGAAAGCTTTCTAAGTATAAGGACATCTAAGATCAAGCTACTTTAGAAAGGGTACATACACAGACAAATGAGTAAAAGAAGCAACATGGCGGGGAAATGACATATTATCCCTTACAATGGTGCTAAAAGCCTCTAGCAACTGACTGTGCCAACAAGAAACAAAAAATGATTGTTGCAAGTGTTAGCGGATTGGATCCATTTTTCACAGGAAATAAGCAGAAGCAATCATTTCCAAATAAATAATGCACAGCTTACAAGTAATGTCTTTGAAACTTTGTAATACTGTATTCACTTTAAAATAGTCCATTCAGATTTAGACTGCATTTGGGGAAAAATCACAGTATAAATTTTCCATACAGTCCTTGCAGAAGTGTTTGGAAAGAAACATCCACTAGCTGACAGCACAGTTCTGCTTTTTTTTTTTTCTCTAATGAAAACTGATCTTCATGACAAAGTCAGTTTTCTGTATGAAATTCAGATTATTTTGTTACTTTTTAGCCAAAAACTAAACTACCACTTCACTCTAACACTTGCTCTTTTCTTTCTGCACTCTAGAGAGAAGACTGTAACTACAGTGACTGTAGTTACAAAGATTTCCAAATCCTTTCAGTTATAAAACCTGGGATTCAAAATTTTAAAACATTTTAACTAATGATGTGGTTCTGACTAGGATTGTCAATAAACATGTTTGCTGCAGGAGGCAACACTCAGCAACACAATTGGAGATTGTCACCTCTGTCCCAGTAGGGAAAATCTTCGTCAAGTTACCAAGGGCAGGGGGAGAAAATAAAAAAAAACAGTGGATGAATGCTGACCCAGATCTCATTGAAGGTAAAATTCCCACAATGTTCAATGATGCCGAGACTTTGTTTAGGGAAATTGTTACACTTTTCCACTATCATAACTAGCTAAAAAAATTCAGGCTATCTACTGCTGAATGCCACCCACTACTGCCTGGTAAAGCATGTTCAAACCATTTACAAAGCATATTATCATAATGAGCCAGGCTTTTAATTTTCAAATCTAGATGCGCTGTGTTGAAGAGGTAAAATGATCCCCAGTTGAGGGCAGAGGAGTGGAAGGGGGAAAACAGAGAAAGATGGACGCATGGACAAGAAGAGGGCTTCTCTCAGCAGAATGGTAGCCAAGGGATGGATGGGGCTCAGTTACCCCAAGCTCTATTGTTGCATCTTTTCTTACAGGCTGCACACTTAATGCAGCAAGGAAGGATTTCACACTGTACATTGTTTGTCAAAACACATGCAGAAAAGCAGCCGCTGGTAAAGCACCATATATTGCTTATTGCATCACATTCTACTGGAATCTGGAAGGGGATGTGGTGGGTCAAGCTCACACATCCACTTAGGAGAACCAGTCTCCATCAGTGACCAGCAGCAGCAGAAGCAAAATAAGGTTTGGGGGGAATTACAGAAATACAATAATCATGAAGCAGTCTATCACAGATTGAAGCCTATTATCTTTTATTTAAAACAAAAATATGTGAACTAATGTTCCTTTAAAAGGAAAAAATAAAATAAAATATCAGTCATGTAATCTGTGTTATTCGGGAAACGAAACTGAATGATCACAGTGACCACTTCTGGCCTTCCAATACACTAATTTTAAAAAATTATCAAAAGTCAATTTCACTCTCTGTGTTTTTCCCCATGAAGTCCAAAGAACTTAGGAAACTACCCTTCATCTCCTGGATTTCACTATAAATCTTCCTTTATTGATTCTACAAAAGCTTTGGAAATCAAATGTCTTTTCATTCCCAACTTCTGTGAATAATCAAAACTTTGTTCAACACTATAGCTTTTATTCCAACACACATAAATAGCTTCTTGACTTGCACAAAACCTGAAACCACTTTAATCAATCGTCTATATATAGTCTGGATAAATACTGATGTTGAGATTCTGGGTATACAGCCAATCCTGTGCTATTTGCTAATACTTTGATCTAAATTCACATTATTTTAAGAAGAAATGAAAAATATTCTGGGGAGAACAAAGACCACAGTAAAGAAATTTGAGCCTGTTAAAGCTAGAGGATATGCACATTAGCTAAAAATTCAACTAGTTCCAAAAGCATTTCAAAAGACAGAAATACATTTAGACTTAACACAAAATGAGAACACAAATATCCATAAATTTGTTATTTTGTTACTCCCACAGGAATTCACTCTTGATTTTCCAGAAACCTACCACTATATTAAGTATTTTTAATAGCATTAGTAGACAGCACTACAGTCTTATTGCATGTGTACATAACATACTGCTCCATTTTCTATGGCAGCATTATAGCACAGGTGATTTATATCTGTGTAACAGAAGGGGCTATTCAGCACAAATATCACAGGAAATGACACACAGGAAATAAACCAACACAGACATCTTAGAATCATTTCCTAAGCTCTAGTGCAGCAGTCTGCTGAGCTCCTGAAACAACCCAGATGCTGCTGATGCAAGGAATGAACAAGCACCAAAAGGCTTCCCTCTCCCAGCATGGTTTCTGGGTCCTGAGAGGATAAAAGGATGAATAAGGCAACAAGTTATGGCATAGTTAGTTATTTGTCACCTGGAAATATGCTTTATTGGGTATTAACTTTTCAGGACTGCCATGGTTCATCTACAGTGGCTATGGACAGATGGGGGGACCTGTAGCAGCTGTGAAAACAAGAAAGGTGAAGATTAATGCATGGTGACTGCTCAAGTAATGGCTGGGGAAAAGAAGGCCACATGGAAAAAAGTTGCAGTAAGCCTCATGCCAGAGCTTTCTCATCTTCTTCTCATCTGTCTCCCTCATGAAAGGGGGCTTATAAGAAAGATGGGAATAGACTTTTTTGTAGGGCCTGTAGCAACGGAGAAAGGATAATGGTTTTAAACTAAAGAACGGTAAATTCAGACTAGATACAAGGAAGGAATTTCTTACAACGATGGTGGCAAAACACTGGAACAGGTTGCCCAGAAATGTGGTAGATGCCCCATCCCTTGAAATATTCAAGGTCAGTTCAGACAGGGATCTGAGCAACCTGATCTAGTTGAAGATGTCTCTACTCATTGCAGGGGGCTTGGACAAGATGTCCTTTCCCTTCCAACGCAAACCATTCTGTGATTCTGTGAACTACGCCCACATCCATTCAGACAGCATCATGTTAGCATGCGCTACTCTGCTCTAATGTTCAAAAGCATCCATTTACTTCCCACAAGCTCCCCACTGCATTAGGTAGTAGACAGAGTAAAAAAAAAAAATTGGTCCCTGCCCCTGAGAATACTTAATTCAGGTTACAGCAAGATACCAAGAGCTATAAAGAGATGACTGCTTTTCAGTTGGGTTTGCCAGCATGCAACAGAAGACATGTCCTGGAAATCAGATGAACACAACAACATTTTAACATGGATATTATTAAGAAATGCTAGGACATAGCTCATGAAGGTTTAACCAAATGCACAGTAAAGAGAACTGCTTTCATCTAAGTAAATTTTACCAGTTAAAAATAGCCAGAAAATGAAGAAATATCTCAGCCTACTATCTCACTATTGCTCAATATTCTATTCCCACTCACCCTTCATACAGCCTTTTAATAGAAATTAAAATAAATGAAAGCCACATATGCAGACATATATACAATACATTTAAACAAACAAATGCATCTGACATTAGTGCCCTAGGCTAAGAATCAATATGAGAAATCTTTATATTATTATTTTATAGAAAAAAAAAGCAGAAGTACGCTATACAAATTCGCATACACAGAGGTCTACACTGGCACACACTTTAAATGTAATTATTTCTTGACATTTTTTCTTACCCACTAGAAGAATTATGAAGAAGACAGCAATCAGGAGAACACCCATGTAATTCCATGACACTCATCTGGGTTTTTTTCTGAAACAGAAGTCCTTTCCTCATAACATTTCATGTGCAATTTTACCACTATGTACACATAGCTGCTGAAATATCTAAAGCATGTCAGTTAAGCAGCAAAGAAATACAGGACTAGTTTTACTACTGTATAACTTCAAAGTCAAATGAATTAATTTTATTCATAAGTGGAAGTCAGTCTGCCAGTCAAAATGCCCTTTCCTGTAGAAAAAGAATGAAGTTTTGAGAAAACCAGTACAAAGTTTGCTGTAACTAGGTGAAAATTCCCACTGTAACGTATTATTTTCTTCAGGTAACTGAAAAAGGTACCTAACATTGTTACCTAAAAACCAAGGAACCATAAAATACACACATGCTGTATAAACACACAAACCATTTTAAGAACACCATTGTCCCATTAAAGCTGATGGCAAACTTCCCACTAACTTGAATAGCGACAGAATTTAATCCATTGTGCCAACTCATCAAGCAGAAAAGAGTAAAGAAAAAGCTTTACAATCTAAAACTAAACCAACAAATAATCATCATTTCTGATGTCTTTGATCTTCCACGCAATTTCTGCCCCTCCCTCTGATGTGACAACAAGCTGATGGTTCGACGCTTAGGTAATTGATTTATCGGTCCCTGTGATACAGATTTGGAATATGCCTGGCCCTTTCCACCATTTCATGGCCAGCAAAACACAACACAACACAGCAGTGCTTACACCAGTTGCATTTTAATAGTGCAGGAAGAGATCCGCAACATTAAATCTCAGTTTTGCAGTAACTCAATCCAGAGCATTGCACTTCCTAAGCTGGGGTTTCTTTTGGTTTTGTTTTTTTTAAGGCTAGCGGGAAGTTCCTCAGCAATCAGTGTGGAAGATCACTTATCACCTTATCAGCAATGCAGAAAAGTGGGTGGCACCATTTGGTTTCCATTCAAATTCCACTCGGGTCCCAAATGAAAGGGAGTTTTGCAATTATATTGTCACCTCCTCAAATATACTGCACAAACTTCAAAAGAAGAACATTTCTGGAAAACAATCGGCTTAGTAGGCCAAAAGGGAGAAATATACCTAAAGGCCAAATGTCTTTCATAAGACATTGGACTCCAACAGCAGCTGCTACTCATGCACAAACTACCCACTTCTGCGCAACATAAACAGCAACTGTATCAGCATATGAAAAGCAGAGCTTTCTTGCAAGACCTTAATGAATGAGCTGAGGAGCTGTAGCTACATTTACCAGCCCAGCTACCTGAAAACTGAGCTCTGCAGCTTCCACCAGATCAGTGCTGCTACAGGGAAGTGCTTATAAAAATCCCAGATTTAGCATGCTTAATTTGTTTGGTTGGTTTTTAATTTTGTGCATCAATCTTTATATTCTGAATCCCAACAAGAGGCTAGACAGAACAGTAATAAAATTTCAGGTCACATATAAGCATACTACATGGAGCAGGCACTAAGCTTGCTTGTAACAGCAAATATAAAGAGGCAACATTTTCTTAAATGTTGTCTTTTAGAGAGAAAACATACCCCACAAATTTCTTTCTAATACTGTCCACAATGTTTTTATAAGACAGCAAATGTTGTGCAAGGCATGAGCATGTGAACAGGAAACACTCTCTTTTGAAGTGGGGATACTCAATATCCATTGTTTTCTTTTCTGGGTCTTCTATTTCCAAGATCTTTTTACTATCCTATTTGACATTATCCTTTATTAGACAGTCATTGGTTTTGAAACATGTCATTCTCCAACATGAAAGTGTAACATACATTTTAAGAGATTAGTTCCATACAAAAGACAGTAGGGAACATGTGATGCACATAATTTTAAGAGGAAAAATACATCCAAAGGCAGACCGTTCTGACATACCAGAATAGAAGATAATGTATCAGTAGATCACACTGTAAAGTCTCACAGGACATTGGAAAGAGGGAGCAGAAATGAGAGCTCATCCTCACCAGAAGGAATACATCTCTGAGCAGACAAAAAGCAGCAGGGGTCAGAACCTCCAGCAGGGATTTCCAGAGCCTGTTCATGACAGTGGTAAGGCTCAGGTGGGAGAACAATGATCTACCTCAACTGACAGTGAGCTCAGCTAAAATGCCTCTTCGAGAAATACAAACATAAATACTCCTTCTGTGCCTGTGTTCACACACAGAGTGCCACTGTTTCTGCTAAAGGCCTGAATACATCAACCAGGAAAAACCTGGGGCGATGCTTAAGGCATATCAGCTACACTACCTACACATACCAAAACCCTGTCACCTCGTGTTACAGCAAAGGAGGATGAGCTCTCCAGCATGATGGATGAGCTACATCTTGCTGACCGCAGAGCAATAGTGGGCACAGAGGTAGTTATCTTAGTGGGGCCACCAGTCGGCTCCCTGCGCTGCCCCAGAAATTGCATTCCCCTTCCCACAGCACACCTCAACAGCTCCATGAGGGAAAGGTGCCACTTTGCTCCCTTCACCCCAGCATCTTCCCACCAGTGCCAGGTTAAAGAAGCGTCAAATTGGGTATATCTAACAGGGAGAGCAGCCCTGTTGCTGGATGGTGGCATCATTAAACTTTGTCAGGTGTGCCTAACATTTTAGTGTCATTTTTACTAAGGCTGACAATCCTTGTTACCTGTATAGTAGAGCTATCAGGCAGTGGAGGATGAAGCTGCACAAAGAACACCAGGGCAACAGGGAAATTAATGTATAAATAGAAAATAAGGGTAGACAGTAACTACAGCTAGTCAGCTTTGGAGACAACAATATCTCAACTTCAAATATTTAGGATCTTATACATTCCTTCTAAAATTACACTGCAAAAAATGCATATACCAGATTGACCTTTGAGGAAATCAACTACTCAGTTGTACTGAGCTTATCCACCTCTGTCTGTGAGTAAGAAATTGTTTCCTGAATACAGAGCTTTAACAGCAGGCTACAAGATTCCCCTCAGCAGGTTGACATTTTCTTCTGCTTCCTTGCACTTCTCCTCTTGTACACAACGCCTGAACATCAGTCACAGCCGCTTGTCCAGAGAGCTACAAAACTTCCTTCTGCCATATCCCTATCTAGTTTCATATGAAGTTTGAACGTACACTGTACTAACTTTATATGTTCCTGAGAGAGTTTTTAAGTCTACTCTGTTCCATGGTTTATGTGAAGGCACTGGTGAGTATTCTTCTCCTCATGTTTGATTGGCTTCCTGATCATTCTATCACAAATACATTTCTACACACACACAGTGTGTTTCCACATGCACATCCCAGGCCTGGGTCTACAAACTTGTGGCATTTTCTCTCCAATCAACCACACGAGTAAGACTTTCACTCGGAAAGGAGATAAAGAACCAAGCCTTGTTTTTAATTACTTTAACCTACAAACAATTTGTTACATGAGTCCATTAGAGATGGAGTTATGATCATATCTTAATCAAACATCTGAGCCCACAGTCCTACTGCATATGCTAGCAATGTCTGGGCCATAATTAAACAACTATTAAAGTAAGCACATGGTGACTTAATTATACATCAGCAATGCTTCAGAAGAGGCTCTGATGAAAAATTAGGTGTCCATCTTCCTCACGCTATGCCACCACTGAAGATCCCATGTGAACACATATCAGTAAGTACTTCACTCTTACTACCTTCAGCATGCCCATATCTCATGCTAACCAGCTCTCTTCCTAACTCAGGTTTTCTACATCTCACACATGCACAACAAGTTATTCCCCAGAGCAACTTTAGAGTCAATGTGTAATATGGGTGTCCATGCTTGTGTCCTTTGAGTGGTGCCCAAAGGCAGAGCAACACTTTGAAGCCTATGTGCAATGGGCAGCAAGCAAGTTCTTCAGCTGCACAAACCACAAGCCCTCTGAACCAGAGCCCACCACCCTGCAAAGGGAATGGTCCATGTGCCTCTGTCCTGCGGGAATTCCAGCAGCAAGAAAGAGCTTGCTTCTGCACAGCCCAAGGAAACATACCTTGCCAGGCATCTTCTTACTGCCCAGCGCACACTGCCCCTTTCCAAGCACACTCTAGGCTGGTAAATTAGCGGAGGGTCAGAAAGATATTAATGCCTTCTTCATGACATTAAGTTTTAAAGCACCTTTATCTCCAGCGCATACTTTATTGGAATACTTAAGGAAGGTCAAGCGGCTATTAACACTAACACAGTCTGCACACCTCTGACTGTAGAGGCCATCTGCTGTAAAAAATTCAGCTGCAACATAAACGCAGGAACAACCAAACTTGTTACTGTGATTCACTGAGTAATTTCAGGTTGTAAAACTGAACAACTGGCACTTGTGAGCTTTAGTCAGTATCTTGGACTTTTTAATTAGATTCCTGTTCAAGTCAGTCTGCTGGTCTATAGCAGGAGACCCCAGGTTTCAAAGCAAATAGGAATCCCATTGCTCTGTCTGATAGAAACCACTACATCAGGGAACTGCTGCAGGCCCAGCTCCTGCTGCATCCACCCCAGGAACCGGTCAGCAGGTAATTAAAAGAGCAGAATTAAAGGGATAGTCCAAAAACGCAGCTACGCCTTAGCCAAAATACAAGTTAATGCTTTAATGCACTGCACTGGTTTATAATTTTAGAATGCTCTTGGTATGTTTATCATTAGGAATCTGTATGCTGTAATTATCTCTTCCATGTCTTCACATGGTTCTCAAATTCACCTTCTTCCACTGACAAACTCACACTTGGTTTTCACTGCTTTTTGGAAAGCTGCATGCAATCACAAGCAAAATGAAACAAACGTACTGGCTGCTGAAAAGCTGAAGAACTTGCAATGGCTGCACCAACTAATAAGAAAGAAACACAAGCTTTCTTGGGTGCTGTGGGGTTCTGGAGAATGCACATCCCAAATTACAGT